>CM061040.1:170432195-170545446 GCA_030762985.1 Adelphocoris suturalis | reverse complement strand
CACTTTACGTTTCAAGGTGCGTAGAATCCAAATTTGAAATGTCCGTCCGTCGCCGTCCGCCGTCCGGGCCATAAAAGGCCTAAGAATTGACTTAAAAAACCCGTTCTTTCGCACATAGACTCCATTTGGGGTCTAGTTGGTCCTAACGTTTAACCATCCCGATCGCTTTACTCGCATAGATGCTATGGGCCAAAAACGGGCGAAAAAGTGTCTTGGTTTATTATTTCCAATAATAAGCCTATGTGATCGTATAGCAAAAAATTTTTATAACCCCCCCTCAAACTTTGTCACTTTACGTTTCAAGGTGCGTAGAATCCAAATTTGAAATGTCCGTCCGCCGTTCGCCGTCCGCCGTCCGGTGTCCGCCGTCCGCCGTCCGGGCCATAAAAGGCCTAAGAATTGACTTTAAAAACCTGTTCTTTCGCACATAGACTCCATTTGGGGTCTAGTTGGTCCTAACGTTTAACCATCCCGATCGCTTTACTCGCATAGATGCTATGGGCCAAAAACGGACGAAAAAGTGTCTTTTAGGACGCACGCCTGGCACGCTTGGCAGGGGGTCACGGTGGGTGGTGAAGGGTGGTGGGGTCGGGTGAGCGGGGGGTGGAGTGAGAGGAGGCGCCGCGACACCATGAGGTGGGTACAGCGTTCCTTCGAGGCATGAATATATGTTTTTTCCTAGGTCATATTTGTGTGTTAATACCAATGCTTTTCCTACGCATATTTAATAACATATCCTCTCGACTTTTCGTACGTACTTAGACAATGATATTATTAAGGCAATAACTATTTGAATAGATAGGAGCTCAAATCGAGAAATATAAACATGCGTATATAATTATAGAAGTATAGGTTGTGGCAACTCGAAATAGGACACGCCGAGGAGTCTGGACGGGCCTTATGACGTACGCAAGCTAACTAAAACTACGATCATACTCAATTGAAAACGCTGCAAATTATTTCACAAAGGTTTATTATTTTTTCAATTGAGTATGATCATAGTTTTAGTTGGCTAGCGTACGCCATAAGGCCCGTCCAGACTCCTCGGCGTGTCCTAGAGTGCCACAACCTATACTTCTATAATTATATACGCATGTTTATATTTCACGATTTGAGCTCCTATCGTAAGCTCCAAAAAGTCGAGAGGATATGTTATTAAATATGCGTAGGAAAAGCTTTGGTATTAACACACAAATATGACCTTGAAAAAAACATATATT
This sequence comes from Adelphocoris suturalis, assembly GCA_030762985.1. Lineage (NCBI taxonomy): Eukaryota > Metazoa > Arthropoda > Insecta > Hemiptera > Miridae > Adelphocoris > Adelphocoris suturalis. The sequence goes on along the minus strand of CM061040.1, from coordinate 170,544,226 downwards.
CATGCCTCGAAGGAACGCCGGCGCCGTACCCACCACAAGGTGCTGCGGCGCCGGCGCCTCCTCTCACTCCACCCCCCCGCTCACCCCCATCACCGCCCACCGTGACCCCCTGCCAAGCGTGCCAGGCGTGCGCGCGTAGAAAAAGACACTTTTTTGCCCGTTTTTGGTCCTTAGCATCTATACGAGTAAAGCGATCGGGATGGATAAACGTTAGGACCAACTAGACCCCAAATGGAGTCTATGTGCGAAAGAACGGGTTTTTTAAGTTAATTCTTAGGCCTTTTATGGTCCGGACGGCGGACGGCGGACGGTGAACGGCGGACGGCGGACGGACATTTCAAATTTGGATTCTACGTACCTACCTTGAAATGTAAAGTGACAAAGTTTGAGGGGGGGTTATACAAATTTTTTGCTACACGATCACATAGGCTTATTATTGGAAATAATAAACCAAAAATAATAAACCTTTGTGAAATAATTTGCAGCGTTTTGTGTGTATATTTCAAGTTGTATAGAAATTGGAGATTTATGAGTGAAAAGAAAATGTTAGCTATTAATTTTATGGAAAAAAAGTATTCTAAATGATAATCATCTATTCAAAAAGAGATTTTGGATTTTAGGCTATTTTTTGCAATTTTATAGATTTTTTAAAACAAAATTTAATGATGTTCAACTTTTTAGCATAATTTCGTCCGTAAATTTTTGAATGTTCTGTTTCATAGTTGATAAACTTTATTTGACCAATCTTATGCTAAAAAATATCAATTTAACAATTCTTAGCCATTTTCAGTGATTTTGTCAGCACATTTTTTGAAATTTGACCAATTAGATGATACTAATTTATACAGTATAGGTAACACTTTTATGTGTTGGAAAGATGACTTGGTAATACATGGTTATGTTTATCAACTATAGTAAAAAGCGTAAAATTGTGAGATTCCGCTGCTGTAATGGATTGAACCCATTTGTGAGGTCCGAAGCTCCGAGTTCCGATACTAAAGCGGCGTTTAATAATTATTTACCAGAGACCTACGTAGAAGGGCTGTCTAATACATAAATAATGAACCTTTGTGTAATAATTTGCAGCGTGTGTGTTTTTTTTTTTTTTTTTTTTTTTTTTTTTTTTATTATTATTATTATTTTTATTTTTTTCTTTACTCATTTACTTAGAAACCTATCTGTTCACTGTGGGAAACATAAAACAGACGAAAACATTATCAATAACATTTTTTATTTACAATAATGGCGTAATAACGATAATTAAAATAACATAGGTACACTATAATTTTGTAATATTGATTGCAATAATAAACATTTGATCACCATTCTCCTCCTTTTCGCAGGCAATCCTCCAGCCTTCTCCTCTTCAACTACTTGCTCTTTTCTCGATAATTAGCACATCCTTGTTTCCATCTACGTTTCTAAATTTCACCGTAGGGGATGCCAGGCATGTTCATGCAGCTCTCACCGATGCAGTTGGTGTCTTCTTGCAACTATAGTACCCAGCTCTCTTACAACTGCATGTTGTAAATGTGGATCGACGATGAGTTTTCTGGCGCCAGTTTGTCGTGGCCCCATATCTCTGGATAGTGTGGTATGTTCTCATGTTATGACGTTTGGAGATATCTGACGTAGGAAATATCCTCCAATATAATTGGAAGTTTTCACAACTCTTCGCCGCTCTTCCTTAGGACTCTCCTTCCTGTCGTCATGCTAAAAATAATGGAGGATCTTGTGGCCAGTTTGCTTGAAGCACACCATACTTTTGTTGTAGATACCATATTGCCCAAAAATGGAAGCTACGCGAGATTAAACCGACTGACTGGTTCTGTATAACAAGTGAACATGGTCTAACACCCGAGGTGCCCAGCGAAAATCCATATATCATGAGAGTGTATGAAAGAGTGCACTAGAGCTTCAGATTTTCCTCCCTCTGCATCAGCACTGGATCGGCGACAGCTACATGAAGTTGCTTGGCGTCCTCTACAGCGAATTGAGTTAGACGTAGATGTAAACAAGGATGAGCTCATCATTCAGGCATACGGATATAGGGAGAGGTATAAGGATTGAAGAAGTGGAGGCAGGAGCATTGCCTGCCAAGCGGAGGAGAGTAGAGATACGAACATTAATAATCTTCCAATATTACATAATTATAGTACGATTGCGCACTTACGATTATCTTTATTGCATTATTATATGATTCCTAAACAATCATTCAGAATGTTGGTATGGTTTTCTAATCCTAGATTAGACTGATAGTTTTCAAAGGAATTTTTTCGTAAAATTTACTTAAATTCACCATTAATACTATTATTTATAATTTAATTAAGTAATATAAGGATAATAAAATTAAATTGCTTTTAAAATTCAATAAGCATATCAAATTTAACCTCATTAATACAAACCACCTCAGGTGTAGCAGTCTGGTGACAATTTTGAATTTTTCGTCATGAATTCACTAGAAAATTGATTAAATTTCCAATTTCCGTCCAGTCCCTGAACCCATTAGACACTGAAAAATATGTTCAGCGACTTTCAATTAATAATTTTTTCATTTGGGGTAACCGTTTTAGAGTTGGAAGTGTCCTAAAGCCAACAAGAAAAATTCACCCATTATCCTTGGTTTTTAGGGCAGATTTTTAATTAAAACTACCTACCTACTTATAAACTCGTAAACGAGTTCCACTATCTGCTTTACAAACAGATACCATGTTACATGGATATGTCTTTGATTGGGGATTTCATAACGGTTGTCCTCGAGAGTTGTAAAAAAATTCTTCAACTTTGGACTGTAGGCGACGAAATGTAGGATAAAGAATTTATTCTATTATTCTTGGAGACAAAATAAGCATACTATACATACTATTAAAGTTATTTCCCCAATACAGGCGCTATCATTTTTATGTTCATGATAGCCTGATTTTTCATTAATAAATGAAATTATATCATTTATTGTTTTATTTGATAACATTTCGTTCTCTTACTGAGGACATCTTCAGATCATGCTTTCTTGACATTGAGATGACTTGGTGAGCCACTGTTTTATTTGACAAATCCGTTATATTCGGATGTTTATAAATTTTTTCCTGGACACACCAAGATCTGAAGATGTCCTCAGTAAGAGGACGAAACGTTATCAAATAAAACAATAAATGAAATAATTTCATTTATTTTCCCTGGGCCGCATCCCGACTAATTCCAACAAAACAACGGTTTACTTATAGAAATGTTGAAAATAACTTAAATAACTGTAGAGAGAAGCCACTACAATGAGTTGTTGTTTTCAGTCGACTGTTGTCAAGAGGATGATAATGTTTCCTATGGAGTGGAGTGAATGATGCTATTGCTTTACGTTAAGAATATTGTAACCGGCTTATTAAAACTGTTTATAGTCCAATCAACTTAGTTTACGAATGTAGCCAGGTACGTAAGGAGGGGGAAATTGGTAGCTTGAGATGTGAACATTTATCACATAAATCAAGCGCTTTCCAACGAGTGGCGAACGATTTCTGTGCGATGAAAACTACGGAAGTTCCATTCCCCTAGCAACGGATTGGTTGTACGTGAACATCATTAGGAATTGTGACATATTTTTTGCGTGACGAAAATTTTTGGTTGACCCCCCAGAGCAAAGACATATCCATGTCAAAATGTACTTATCTAAAATAAAAAAAATTACCGTTTTTGACCAGCGATTACGACTTTACTACTTACTAAAATTTGAAATTCAAATAAATAATTCGTTGCAGAACTTAACTCTCTTGAAATTATGTAATATACGTTTCCTCCCTAAAAGCTTAGTTTTGGCGGTACATCAAAAACAGAAAAAAGTGAGAAAATGTCCTTCTTGTTTCGCTTTAGAGGTGCTCGCACAAGTATTTATAATAAGCGAACCTGTGTCCTAACATCATAGTTAGATAGATATCGGAAGAACCCCTTTGTTGAAGTGACTCATTTTGAGGATAAATCAAGTGGCCTAACTAGTGATATGGTACATTGTGACACATGTAATGGTAGCTTATCGGTATTTTCTCAACCTCTTCAACACAGTATGACTGAATGCTGGGAATTTCACTCTTTTGAACACGCCAATTCTTAACTGGTCTGGCAGCCAGAATTATCAACGAGGTATGTCTAACGAGTATTTCAGAAAAAAATTCCAGTCATTCTAGTCAGTTTTCACATTGTGACAAATTGTAGCGAAGTTCAGTAATTTTGGATTCGATTGAATTGTATTCAACTTAATTTTAAATTTTGGTCAGTTTCAAGAAGCAAGTTGGTAAGCGGTCTAGCAGCCCAATTTTTCAACCAGGAAGTTATACAGAACATTTTGGAACGAATTCCAGTCATCTATCTCTCAGTTAAATTCAGTTCAAAATTTCATCAAATTTAAACTGGTCAGTTTTCAAAATGCAACATTATGCGACGGTCAGTTGGTGATACCCTTACCCTCTGGGGACTTTATGACAGATTGTAGCAAAGTTTTGTCAGTTGCTGTCATTTATCTCTCAGTTAAATTCAATACAAAATTTCATGAAATTCAAAGTGGTCAGTTTTGAAAACGCAAATAGGGAAACAAAGCCAGGTTCGATCATGCATTCACGAAGGTCTAAACTAGCACAGACAGCCCCTGTTATCGCGGTTAGTCATCATATTACCCTTATCTGGCCTCATAAAGAACTGCAAGTCATCATATCTTGAGATGCAGTCAGCATTCATCGTTCAACAAGTGATCACTGATAGTGATATCGATGTTGTTGCTCCATCAGCTGCTATTTGGAACACCTCGGAAACAATTATGAGGTACGCACTGATCAGCTGAGGGGCCTCTGAACTTATATTCTTTCCTTACCCTTTTGGGAGGCACGATTCGCCATGTTCTGATCATATATTACATACTAATAGAACAATGATATGCCTAGAAGGGCTATGTAACTTAGAAATAATACACCTTTGTGAAATATTATCATTTACGTACCTTTCGGAAGAATCCGTCGTCACTAGTATAGTCGAGTACCGGGGCCGAGCGCTTTCGGTGCAAAGACACCATCATCAGGTCGTCGAAACAGTACTGAAGTCAGTCAGCCGGTCTGTCAATTTATATAGATGGGTGAGTGACGGGGAAAGGGCGGAGAGGCCGTGGTAAGGGCAAGGGATAAGGTATGTCCATAACTGATGATGATGATGTGTTAGCATCGAAAGCGCTCGCCCTCGGTACTCGACTCGCTAGTGACGACGGATTCCTCCGAAAGGTACGTAAATGATAAATTTACTATAACTACTTGCGGAAATAACCCTTTAGATTAGACCGTTGTGTAATAAATTACAGCGTTTTTTAGTTGAGCTAGATATCATAATGGGTATCAGTTTAAAACACTTTTTAAGGAACTCTGAACCATCTGAACCCTTTTTTTATTAGGACGTCTCTCTGAAGCTAGGCTTTGTCATGAGAAGGACGACCTACTGGAATTGATCAAGAGAGTGTGGGACAACCCAAGCATGAGAAAAAATTAGGGTACAAATCCGTTTTAGTTTCATTCTAAGACCGAATTGAGGGGGTAGATCAACCACTAACCATACCAACCATAGGTAAAAATATTTACGTGAGTGTGTGTGTGTAAAACCCCGAAATTTTGAATTTCGTGACGGAAAAGAGTGAATGAAAGAAGAATAGCTGGAAAAACGTGTTTTTTTGACAAATATTGTCGATGCCACCCAGGCTACAATTCTCAACCGATTTTCGTTCGATTAAAATTAACGATTTTTCGTAGAAAAATGAATCTATTGCAATGGCTCCAAAGATCTTAAAATACAAATTTTCGAAAAGTTTATTGAAATTCGTTTGGTGGCATTTTGAAACGATTCTTAGATTTTAGCATTGTCGACTCCTCCCCCCTCCCTACCCCGTTGATGTCTTTAATGTAATGGATTTTATTGTATCATGAATTTATAAACTAGTAGTATGTTGAACAATTTTCCTCCCATTAATTTTACAAAATTAATGACAACTCACTGTTCATCTATGGACAGTACAATGAGTAGTATTTGCCGATCTACCCTCATTTTCGAGCACTTTCATACTTCACATCACTGAGGTTCTCAAACGACCCAAGGCGGCAAATGAAATGAGAATGACCCACAAGCATGATTTTGTCTATGTCTTTAATGTAATGGATTTATAAACTAGTAGTATGTTGTAAAATTTAGGTTCCATTAATCTTGGTAGCATTTAACATTCTAACATTAACATTTAGCGAAACCAAACATTGTTGGGACGCATCTTTTAAGCACAAATATGCGCATGATTCCGTCTATGTTTAACAAGTTGAGTGCCATGTGTATCTGTGATATACACACCATTACCTGTCCCAGCGTGCCAGGTGTATCTGGGTGATACACAAAATCCTGGTTCGCTTCAAAAGCTCGTGTATCTCCCAGATTCACACTTAAGGCGTTTCTCTCTTCTTCTTTGACCTTGAGAAACCCTTCGGAAAGGTGGAACAGTGTTGGCCACAACAAATTGGCCGAGACACATTCGGTACAAACGGAAGAAGAATAAGTTTTTGTCAGATGTCACTTTTATCATTTCAGCTATCTGGCACTTCATTTTCCTACTAGTTTTCGGTAGCAACACAATAGTGTTTTTTGTTTACTCATGTATACAGGCGTGGGGAAAATCATCAAGAAGTTCGAATAGGGATCTATTAGAGTGGTACTCAATTTTCTGTTCCACCACTTGGTCCCAAATCGCCGCTCACAGGCCACGTGTATCACACGTATACACGCGGTTTTTTCAATGAAATTGGTGTAATACCACTAAAATAACTCTTTTATGGAAAATACCAGTGGGAAAAATCGTCAAGAAGTTCGAATAGGGGTGTATCAGAGTGATACACAAATTTCTGTTCCACCACTTGAAGTCCCAAATCGTCACTCACAGGTCACGTGTATCACACGTATACACGCGGTTTTTTCAATGAAAATAGGTGAAATACCACTAAATAACTCTTTTACCATCAAAAGCAAGGTAGTTCCATGTTAATTCAGCTTTCACTTGACTTTCATTTCGAAGTGCCATAATAAATCTATGAAAACTGCATACAGATTGTATAAATCCAAAAACTCGTTTTTATGGGAATGCATGATTTGGAAAAAGATTTGTCATGAAATTTATCGTTAAAGTGCACCGATTTCAAAACAATAATTAACATAAATAAATTCGAAACATTACGAAAATTCGCTCATATCGCTTGGTGTTTGTTAATTATGAGATTCTTTCAAATGGGTATACCTACCTAGGTTCCTCCAGTTTTATACACATTCGTAGCCTAGTGTAATCATGAAATATATTTTTGGGCCAACTTTATCTCTGTAATCGACCCCTAAATACGTCAACCTTATGTAAACTAATTTAGCACACCTAATTACCTAATGCTAAGTAAATTATTTGCATTCATCATTAGACAGTAATTCCAAAGCTCATGAGGTTCCCATATTTGGGAGTTGGAAGGCCTCTCGGAGCGCCTCATAAACAATCACAAATCATTACAATACGTGTCCGGGAAGCCGGCGATAATTCATGACTCATAAGCTCTTATCTCAATTCGGATGGCAGAGCTCTCTCTCCGCAGCCGCAAGTATTATTATTCGCACGTAGTTTTCCCCGTTCGAGGCAGCGACTAGCCCACCGATCTCAACTTGGATATTATACCGGTTTCTTTAGGTATTTCGTTTTAAAATCAGCAGGATTCAACATCCTATTCCATAGGTAAGTGAGAACTGAATTTCTAAGATGTACCTACTTACGAATCATCAATTATTTATAACTTTGTTTACCAAAGAATTTCGAATATGGGTTCCTATCGTCCGTTGTCAATCCATGAATGTAACTGCTTGCTTCCATTTCCTTCTTTTTGATTTATTAAAATCAACTAACATTTTATTTTATAGTTAACTTCAATAGCCTATCACTAGTTATTGTCTCAAAGTAATATGTAGATGTCTGGTTGACCCCGTTTACAATCCTCGCGCTGACTCATCCCCAAATAACCTTCCCCACCACTAGGTAGGCCAGCGGTGTTTGTGTACAAGGACACAACTATTCTGTGGGGATCATTTTTACCTTTTGGAATACGATTATGTAGGCTCAAGCCACACAAATCTGCCGAGAGGGGTGGTCAATATAGCTTCCTCAGTTATTATAATGGAGAATTTATCGATGAGAGTGACCTAATATGAGATACTTTTTTTTTAATGGTGACAGAGGCCAGCCAAAAACAATTGGAACATTTGGTTTTCACTATTATTGTTCATTCACATCCCCTATTCAATATTTTGTATCCAGATTTCAATTAATTTTTATCAAAATGCTTGAAAAATTCAAGTTACGACAAATTCCGTGTTTGTCCAATTTGGCAAAAGGTCTCCCAATATGATATACGCAGCGTTCGCAAGATGAGACTGTCTCATATTAGAACAACATTCATTAGGAATTCCAAAAAATGAGAAATTTATAAATATTGTGATTTAATTTAAATAGATTCACAAAATTAACTCAAGCCTTACAAATATTGTTAGCCTATTAGTTCCAAATGATGCCAAAAATGTTAATTACAAAAAATAACCATAAATTAAATATTCATTAATAAAAAAACTGAAGAAAACTCGGCGCTCCGCGCCTCGCCAGGGGGCAAGCCCCCTGGACCCCCGGTTACCTCTATTTACATACTTCGGACGAAATTATTGAAACACAGAATGTGTTTGCGTTGTCGCGCAACCAAGTGACAACCAAACAAGCGTCATTGTTTACTATTCATTTATAACATCAATATATATAGTTATAGTATGAAACTACGAAAATTGCGTTGTCGCGCAACCAAGTGACAACCGAACAAGCGTCATTGTTTACTATTCATTTATAACATCAATTTATATAGTTATAGTATGAAACTACGAAAAAAAAACGAAATAAATTCGTGATAAATCAAGAGCTTTCCAACGAATGGTGAACGATTTCTGTGCGATTAAAATGGCGGAAATTCCATTTCCCTACCAACGGCTCGGTTGGTTGTACGTGAAAATCATCCGTCACACATTTCGTTCCCATCCCGCGTTCCATTTTCGGCTAGTTAGTCCATGGCTAAAACACATTCTGTGTTAAAAGTACGAAAGAAATGCGTGATAAATCGAGAGCTTTCCAACAAATGGAGAACGATTTTGGTCCCATAAACACTAAAGAAGTTTTATTTCCCCAGTCACGGCTTGGTTGTACGTGAAAATCATAAGAAAGACAAAGCAGCTTGAAATGCTTGCATACGAGTCTGCAACACATTGGGACATTTTCATGTGTGTTTTCTTATTGTGTTTATTACTAGGCAGATCTCACTCGTGCATCGCACGGCGGGGCGTACAAATCAATTAAATGGGCCATAAGAGAAACCGCCCACCCATGGGTACTTAATTGAATTCGCGATCGTGTTGACTCATTGTTCCGACACCCGTGGGTACTTCATTGAATTCGAGCCAGGCTACATCACCTACCCCCCTGCAGACTCGTATGCAAGCTCTAAGAGCCACTCAGCTGATCCGGACCCTGGGCATCGTCACGTAAATGTGCTAAAGAGACTACATACGAAATTACAGCTTCCTAGAGTGTAAAACATAGAAATTAGCTTCAAAAGCCACTCATCTGATCCGGACCCTGGGCATCGTCAAGACAATGTCCTAAAGAGGCTACATAAGAAATTACAGCTTCCTAGAGTGTAAAGCATAGAAATTACCTATTAAAATGATTTAACCACCGCTTCACAAATCAAACCGTTCTCGCAATATTTGGATCACCTGCTATGAATCAAATCATCGAAACACCAGCTCAATGAATTCATCAGAAATTAACAAGCGGTGGCAATCATGTTCACAATATCAATTATTGAGAAAGATCACCTGAGTGTACATAATTATTCAAATAACCTTGCTCATAACTCAGCTTGTTGGCCACGCACTTCGCAGTAGTAAACATAATATGGTTGGATAAATCGAGAGCTTTCGAACGAATGGTCAACGAATTTTTTGGGATGAAAAACGACGAAGTACCATTTCCCTAGCAACGACTCGGTTGTAAGCAGAAATCGTCAAAATATATACGTTACGTTACGTGACAGTTTTTTGTGCAATGTGCCAAGGCAAAGACATGAAAATGGTCAAAATAAGTAATGTAAGTATGTAAATTTGTACATAAATAAACCTGAAGTAGGCAAGTTCATAAATTAAACTATTTTAAGACAACAATTTCATAAAAACACGAAATCTTTTATTTCCCCGGAGACTTCATCACCAGCACAATCACGGGCAACATTTTGTCCATTTCTCACCTTAGATGCCTTTTGAACATTTCAAGCTGTAGATCATGCGTTCGATGTCATCTTCCAAAAAATTTTGGTATCAATCTCTGTATTTGCCCTAGTCGTTCGATCTCGCTCAAATTTTTAATGAGAGTGGGGGGATGACAATTTGATCATCTTATATCCATTTCAACATGGTAATATCATTAATAGCTACTGCGCATGCGCCAATATAAAATCCTTGTAACAAGCTTATTTTCCACAGTTTTCATCCGATTTGAATAAAATTTTCAGGGGATGTGCAGGCTAGGGGGTCGACGGTTCCCTATCAGTTTCAACGTCCATGACTCAATACCTCACTCTGAGCATGCGCAAACGTAAATTCCATTATACTCCATTTTTTCACGCCTAGTCGTCCGATCTCGCTCAAATTTGGTTGTTAGTTGGGGGATGATAATTTGATCATCTTATATCAATTTCATCATGGTTGTATCATTAATAGCTACTGCGCATGCACTAATATGAAATCCTTGTAACAAGCTTATTTTCCACAGTTTTCATCCGATCTGGGTGAAATTTTCAGCGAATGTGCGTGCCAGCAAGTATAAGGTCCCCTGTCAGTTTCATTGTTCCGAAATCAATACTTCACTCTGCGCATGCGCAAACGTAAATTCTAGTATGCTCCATTTATTCACGCCCTAGTCTTCCGATCTCGCTCAAATTTGGATGATAGTGGGGATGTGACAATTTGATCATCCCATATCAATTTCAACATAATTGTATCATTAATAGCTACTGCGCAAGCGCCTATGTGAAATCCTTGTAACGACCTTAATTTCCATTATCAGAGAATGCGCGGGTTAGGTTGTAGATGGTCCCCTATCAGTTTCATTGCTGCCAAATCAATACTTCATTCTGCGCATGCGCAAGCGTTCATTCCGTTATGCTCTATTTTTTCACACTCTAGTCGTTCGATTTCGCTTAAATTTGGATGATAGTTGGAAGAAGATGACTTGATTACCTCGTATCAATTTCAATTCGATTGTATCATTAATAGCTACTGCTCATGCGCCCATGTGAAATAATTGCAATGACCTTAATTTCCACAGTTTTCATCCAATTTTGATGAAATTGTCAGTGAATGCGTGGTTTAGGTTGCAGATGGTCCCGTACCTATTTCATTGTTTTCAACTCGTCAGTACATTCTGCGCTTGCACAAAAGTAAATTACATTGAGAATCATTTTTTCGTTTCTTAATTTACAAGTTATTAAATAGGTCCCGCTAGTCAGACAGCGTCGTAAGAAGGTGCTATATATAGCATTTCCGAATTGAGTTAAACTTTTTCCATTTAGGTTTAGTCCTTTTTCATTTTGGTTTAAACCTTTTCCATTTAGGTTTAGACCTTTTCCATTTAGATTTAAACCTTTTCCATTTAGATTTAGACCTTTTCCACTTAGATTTAGACTTTTTCTATTCGGATTTAAACCTTTTCCATTTGGATTTAAACCTTTTCCATTTGAAGGTAAAAGTACCCAAGTCACAAATTCAACACGTGGGAAAATCAAATGCAGAATATTATGATTATTTAACTGTTGTTATTATTGGTGATCAATATCATAAAACTATGTATCCAACCTAAGAAAATAATGTATTATCATATTTACCAAACTAACTTTTGAAATTTTAATTTGATTTTCACACACTATGAATTTAACTCTTCGGTACTTTTACCTCTAACCCGACGTTATTATGCCACAACTTGAAAATTAAATCATGCAAGTGTTTTTCTATTCACAGAAATGTAATATATATAATAATTAGTATTTTCTCTTACCGTTTCCTTTTTTTTTTTACTTCTAGCCTAATGAAATTTTAGTAGGTAGGCACTTACTTACTATGATGGGGCTAACTACTGACGTTTTGATGGGGTTTAAATCCAAATGGAAAAGGTTTATATCTAAATGGAAAAGGTTTAAATCTAAATGGAAAAGGTTTAAATCTAAATGAAAAAGGTCTAAATCCAAATGGAAAAGGTTTAAATCTAAATGGAAAAGGTCTAAACCTAAGTGGAAAAGGTTTAAACCTAAATGGAAAAGAACTAAACCTAAATGGAAAAAGTTTAACTCAATTCGGAAATGCTATATATGTTCCACCCGGTTTCCAGCAATAATCAATAATAAGACACTATTGTCCCGATCTTTGTTTCCAGTTCGTTCCTAATGGGGAGTTTTCGTGGTTATTTTTTATTTGCTCAATAGAAAGATCTGAGTGAGAGCTGTTCAAAAAGGTGCCATATTATGGGTGGTATCCGACCAGTAATACGGCTCTTGTAATTCATTTGCACGATGACGTCACGGACCCCGCCCGCCTGGGAGGAACCCTCGGCTCTATTGCACTACACGCGTGATCTTCCTACCTGTTTTTTGGTGAAACTAAACGGTCTTTTGAGCTGAAAATTGGTACTGGGGTGTTTTAAAGTGCGCTGAACTGAAGTCAAAACTGTAAAATCTCAACACACGAAAGTTTCCCATTTGTAGGTAGAAAAAGTGCGCTCATAATGAGACGAAAAGGATTAGGAAAGGAATTCTTTTATTAATTTCCGTTCATTAGATCATAAGACAATATGGAGAAAAAAAGGTGCAAGCCATTACTTATACATTGTTAATTTTGTGATTTTTACCAGTTTTATCACATTTTTCCTATGTTCATCGATATTTATAGGTTATATTCAAGATCTGCGACGTATTTGATATTGAATTTATGTACGAAGAGTATAAATGATGTAAATCGGGTTCAAATTTTTGAAGTTGTAAGGCGAACAGTTGGAAAAATCGTAAACGAGTTCCACTATCTGCTTTACAAGCAGATACCATGTTACATGGATATGTCTTTGATTGGGGATTTCATAACGGTTGTCCTCGAGAGTTGTAAACAAATCCTTTAACTTTAAACAAATCCCTGGGCCGCATCCCGACTAATTCCAACAAAACAAAAGTTGCGAGTAGATAGTAACTAGGTAACTAGCGGCGCGGGTAAAAACGGGTCGTGGTTGTGATTCACTGCTTTATTGTCTTGAAATCCCACGGTTTACCTACTTATAGAAATGTTGAAAATAACTGTGGAGAGAAGCCACTACACTACAATGAGTTGTTGTTAACAGTCGACTGTTGTCAAGAGGATGAAAATGTTTCCTATGGAGTGGAGTAAATGATGCTATTGCTTTACGTTAAGAATATTGTAACCGGCTTATTAAAATTGTTTACTGTCGAATCAACTTAGTTTAGGAATGTAGCCAGGTACGTAAGGAGGGGGAAATCGGTAGCTTGAGATGTGAACATTTATCACATAAATCAAGTGCTTTCCAACGAGTGGCGAACGATTTATGTGCGATGAAAACTGCGGAAGTTCCATTCCCCTAGCAACGGCTGGGTTGTACGTGAAAAACACTGAAATTGTGATACAAATTTCATACCCCCCCAGAGCAAAGACATGTCCATATCAAAACGTCATATTCCATAAGGCGTGCGAAAACATCAGTTGCAGATGGATAGGCATACCATGTGACAGACTGACAGGCACACATACGTAATTTTTCTTTATTCGTAAAGATATGTCAATAGTTTTAGTCCAGATCCCTTGTGGGGGGATGTTGAAAAAACGATTTTCTGGCAAACTGAAGCCTCTTTTAGTGGCTACTGGGTTGAAACTAACAAAAGAACTGGGTAGAAATAACATTGTAACTCTTTATTTTTCGTGGAAATAGACAACGTTTTCACTAACTTCCGTTTTGCTACTGGGTAATATAAATTGGATACGAAAAACAGAAATGGAAGCCAATTATTAAGAAATCGATGTAGTAGGTAATCTATTGCTGGGATGAAATTTCTCCCATCAAGTTTGGCAGTACTTGGGACTTATATTTCCCAGCCGGATTAAAAGGGTTAAAAGGCAATTTTTTTAGGTTCACACCGGTTGCAATCATGTTGACGTTCTTTTTTTCCTGCCAAAGTTCTGGACCAAAGTTACAGATGCATCAGATATCTCCTGTATAGAAGGACTATCTAATATGGAAATAATTAATCTTTGTTTATTGATTGTTTGCAGCAATTTTTCGTTTGCTCACAGAGGTAATGTTGTAGGTACGAGTGGGACTTCTTTTGTATCATTCGTCTTTTCCAGCCCATGCTATCAATTGTTTTTCAATTTTTATAGGACTCAGAGATGCAAAGCACACAAAAAACATCGTACATTCCGCAACAGCCGCCGTACCCCAATCAACAGGCTCCATATCCCGCACAACCACCATACACCCTGCAGGCACCGAACTCTCCGCAGGCTCTGTACCCCACGTACCAACCAGTGTACAACCTGCCGCCTTCCTACGATGATGCAATGGCAACCAAGTACCAGGAGCCCATCCAAGGGCACACTACCGCTGTGGGCTACTCGCCAGGAACCGCCAATACTCCAGCCCAACAATACCCCATCATCATTCAACAGGTAGCTCCAACACCTCGCAACAACTGCCGATTTCCATTCATTGTACTCGTCGTCATATTTTGCGCTATTTTCATCGGCATTCTCTTCAGGATTGCGGGCGACATTTTTGACTAACCAAGCAACAGGTTAAAATTAATTAATTAGATTATAAGAAATTCTCAGTAAGTACTTATATATTAAGCAAGTATACATTTAAATTATTTTCAAAAAAATTGTTATTGAATAACCGTCTTGCAAGTTTATAACAACATTGAAGGTAGCCATCACGTTTGTAGGGCTATTTGCTGATTTGTTCTTGGAAAATAAGATAATTAATTTGACGAATTAAAGAACCACGCATTTTGTTAGATTGTAAAATCAATGTATTCGTAGTTTTTTCTTGAAGTGTCTCACTAATTTTATAAAATTGCGACCTGAAGAATTTCAATAACTGATAATTGATATGTCACGAACAGAAGACTGAATTTTTTTGCGTCGAAATTCCAACATAACTACGAAACAACCGTACAATAGAGTCATGAGAATCAAGACTCTTAGGTGATATTTAATATTCTTTCATAAAGGTTTTAGATTTAGACCCTAGCATCTGATTACAACTTTCCAAATATATGTTCCATTTTTTAACCAAAAACAAAAATAAATTGGTTTCGCCCAACTTGAAACTTGAACTTTTTTTGTGTGGTACCTTACAAAAATGTAAAATACAACTGAACGCATTTGGTCCAGAGTAGTCCAGAATTACAAAACTCCACATGGTTCAGTGAACGGAATCAGTTATTTCAATGGTGGTATTTTCCTTTATTTAAGGTCTTGGTGATTGGGAAACATGGGTATAAGGTGAGGCACGGCATTATCACATAAACAATGCTTCTACCGATTAACCTAATGTATTTGTTTCAACAATTGTGTTGCTAATATGGGCCCCAACAAATGTGTTCCTATGTTACTGCCACCTAAAGAGCTGGTGCAGGGAGTTACCTACAGTTCAAATACTTCCCAAAAGTGCCAGTTAATCCTAGCCGAAAATGCCGCATAGTGGGCACAATCACCGATCTTGGTGTTTAAAAGTCAAGATAATAGAAAGTTCCTAAAGCGACAGAGGGATAGAGATGAGGCGCCTTATCGTGAACGGAACACACTACTGAGCCAGTGCGGGGAGATGAGACGTCTCATCTCCAATATGACAGATTTATTCCACCCTATACGTAAGAAGCTTATCCCGAACCTATCTATCTCATATCTTCCTCCCTATGCCAAAGTAACCTTACACACCAATAACAGTGTTATTCATTTCTTGTTGGGATTCATGATTCTTGGAAACTATATTCTTTTTCTTGTTCATAAATTTTCAAAATCTGCTACTGTGAAATCTTTTCCTGAATAAAAAAAAGAACTAGGAAACTTAAAAAGACTGGAAACTGAACACACGGGATAGAGGGAAAAATCCCCTAGGTAGTTCAGCTTTACTTTAAGATAAGTAGGGTCTTTTCTGTTAAATCCCATTTCTGTTAATTCTATACTTTCACGGATTCGATATTAGAATGGTCTGAAACGGATTTGTGTACGGTTATTTTTTTCTCATGCTTGGGTTGTCCACTACCCCCATGGATCAATTCCAGTAGGCGTCCCTCTTAAGAAGCCTTGCCTATTAGACATAGCTTCAGAGGGACGTCCTAAAAACGAGGAAATCTATAGCTTTTGCATTATCATTAAGCTTCTATTGTGAAACATACTAATAAGTCTAAAAACAAAGTAAAAACTCATGTTGCTAATTCTCCGATAGCCTTGACAATTTATATTAATATAAATTTCAATTTTCGGTATTAGGAGAGGGTGGAGGGGGCTTAACAAAATTGTTTCTTGGTCCATTCTAAAGATCTTTAATGAAAATAATAAATCAAATAACACATCTGGGCTTGCAGAACATACGTAGGGACCTACCTCAATGTACCTAAATTTTCGAAATCAAGAAGAGCTTCTGCGAAGCTTCCGAAGAGAAGGAATCGATTGTAAACAAGATTGTTACGCAAATAATACAATTTGTGATTAAATTACACAATCACCGGTATTTTAAAACGTCTTACAAATAATTACAAATGTCAAAAGGTACATAATCTAAAAGTTGAGTACACTATGACGTTAACATTTTAATAATCCAAGTCTTGTTTTTGATTTTCATGGGTGGTGTTTATTATTTATTGTATTGTATTCATAATTCGAGTAGGTTGGTAGGTATGTGCCTAACCAAAAATCATTTACTATCGTCATTATTGCATGTATATATCTTAAGTTTTGCTTGAAAATGTGATAATAAAGTATGTGATAGTGCCTATTTTTGTATATACATTACGTCTGTTGATTCATAAAAATATTCATTGATAATATTAATAATAATAAATATTATTTAATAGAGAATATTCTTCAATTTCTTCGAGAGCTAAAACCTTCAATGAAACGTAATAGTACGAGTATATTGCAGTATACTGAAAATGGTATATTCATTTATGTTTTATATCATTCGCCTAACTGGGTTCAAAACACGTACAACAATTTTTTGAGTAGGCAAGTAGATTGAACCAAAAGAAAATTTCTCAATACGAAAGAGATATCGGACTTTTCTTTTAGCGAATTTTCGTAGGAAATGAAGCTAGTGTAATAGCTCCAAAAATATTAAAATCAAAATTTTCGATAATTTTCTTCATTGAAATCCGTTTGGAGGCATTCTGAAACGAATCCTATAGTTTAACGCTTTTTCATATATACATATTGCGTATGTGCAAGCCAGACGATAACTCTCCTTAGGATTGAGATAAAAATTCCCCAAAAAAATCAAAAAGATGAATTCGTTGGCCAACACTTGTTGAGCACATTAAATTGGTCAAATTGCAAAAAATGTTCTTTAAGAAAATCACTAAAAATGGCTAAAAATAGTTGATCAAGAACAAACTAGAACATTATAATATTTACGCACAAAATTTTGCTGAAAATGGTACTCAAATTTCATTAGATAGAAAGATAGAAAATCCTTTTTATTAACAATCTTGAACAGAATACTATAAACATGCTGTGGTGAATTAACCACCCAGTTTCACCAGCCCTTTTCAGGGCTACCAAATTTAAATTCTCAAGGTAGAATTACACACTTAAGACGTCGGGTTAAGCCCACGCGAAACAAAGTATTTCGCCCGAGAGTTTTCACAAAAAACTCTCTCACGGACGAAATATCCGCACGAAATCAACAAGCCAAACACCCACTGCGGGAGAGAGGCTCGACAAGACAACACAAAAAAGTTGCCTTGAGAACAACAGCCCAAGGAAACGATCAATTGACCTCTACGGAGCTCAAGGGCGAGGCTAACAAACCAACTCGACAATCTTATGCACAGATTGTGAGAGAAACTATGCGAACCAATAAAGAAACACCTGTTGAGCTAAAGAAATTAAGCGGACCAACCAGGAGACAGCCCGGATGAGCCGAGAATTTGAGAAACTAATTTGCATACTAACCATAAAGTGGCCACCCGATCGGAGGCGGCCACCCCCCTATAAATACCACGCACGGAGCCCAGCGTGCTCATTCGAATCTCAATCCTCAAGCTGATGTCATCTCTCTCTACAGACGAAGTGACTACACGCATCGAGCCAGATTTTCTACCTTCCCATTCCCATCGACTTCTTGGTAGCTTCGAGTGCAGACTCCTCCACTCACTACCCAACGAAGCTCTCTTCAATCAGGTCATCGCCCGGTGCAAGCTAAGATTCCTATCTTCCTTGCACGCCCGCTGGGGTGACTTAGACGTGCCACCCGGACCTCGCAGCCCTAAGCTCTTGGTCGCCCGCTGGGACACGCCGATTAATCGCACTTCTCATACGATCCGATTAACTGTACAAGGAAGTCCTTCTAAGGACTCGGAGAGGACCCTAACATCGATCTGGGAGAGAGATCTGTTAAGCGAGTCCCTCCTCTTCAAAAACCCTTTTTCAGAGCCAAAAAGGTATTTCCGAACAAATTTTTATATTTCGTTCGTACGATGGAGAGAGGCCCCTCTTTCCTTGGAGGAGCCGGGGCGGAGGATCTCGGAGCGGGCGGCAAATGCTCTGAGACACGCGATGCACCCGCATTCCAACGACGATCCACAGCTAGTTTCAGTGATGGGATCGACGCGTTGCCTACCAACTCTGCGACAGACTTGGTGATCACACATTCACCTGTACAACAGGTCGAGGATACTTTCCAGACCCTTTCGGAAAGTAATCCATATGATTCTACCTTCAAGCATGAATATCCTCGATATTCAACGCACGGTTACTCCGTCGACACGAGTGCATTGTACACTCCCGTCATGCATAAATCACACGATCGAAACGGTACTTTTCAGTACTCTGATCAAGCCAACTCGGCTCCGCAGAAAAATATCTGCCTAAAACCCGATTATTACACGGGAAAACAATACCCAGCTTGACAACCCCAAGAGGTTCGAGCCGAGCCTAGCGCTCCTCACGGCCCGACAATGAACGAGCCTTATAATTCTACGATCAATCCCGTTGACCTTGACAATGCTGCATATTTCCCGTCCGGAAACCACCTAGGGTTTAACCCTCATAATCAAGGCATGGGTACTTTTCATAACACCCCACTTGGTCTACCTACACCAAGTAAAACGTATATAAATCCACTACACATGCTATAAACAAAAGGTAAAATTGAACATTTGTAACATTACCTGATATAAAAGGTGATTAAGGCATGGAACGTAAGCCGTCAGCCTGTGAGCCATGCGGTAACAGATTAGCATCAATAAATTTTATTCATCCACTATTTATAAATTTATGACACCATCGACCTATAACAACATTGTAATTTAATCATAAATTAATAACCAGCCAACACATATTAACAACAGTCGTACAACAATAATTTCATTAATACTTCAACTTTTACAATTTTGTTTCGCCCCAATATGTAGGTATGTTTTTTTCCTATCGCTACATCGCTTTGGCCATCACTAATACGAGAAAAGGAGCCTTAATTTCATTAAACTCAGTGACCAGTTCCTTTCTGTACCCTCATACTGCCCTAGCGTACGCTACTAGTTGGGTACAGGAGTGTCTGGAAATGGGATGCCAGTGACGCCGCCAGCGCGTTCTGTCGAGAGTTTTTGCAACTACCTCCTACAGCGTTCCTACCCACCTACTATCTCCGTCCGGCCGAACTCCCCCCAATTAATGCCTGGTAATGACGGTACTTTAAATAGAAGCATTGGTGAAGGTTCTCCGTAGCCGAGTGGCTAATGCTTCCTTCTCCAGTCCAGGCGATGTCGGGTTCAAATCCTTATCAGAACCATACATTTTTTATTAATTTCAACCTGCGCAATATACTTTTAAACTTAACTACGATCTCTTTATCCAACTAATCTATATTTTAATAGAAGGATTGATTTCAAATACCCACTGTTTTTAATTTACTTTTTTTTTTTTTTTTTTCATTTTCTGTCATATCAGTACCTATACTGAATCACTGATACCCTGTAAAAAATGCAATGAATAAGACAAATTTTATAACAAAAAATTCCTGTCATGCAGCATGATCAAATGATCGAATTTTCGTTTAATTACGTTGAATTGTTTAGAAATTTTTAGCACTGCGATTGTAATCAAATTGCAAACTACCAATTCATTGCCAAAGAAAACTTATTCTAAATAATAATGTGCTCAATAAAAGAAGATTTTGGATCAGGACTGATTTAGGATAAATTGATCTGAATGATGTGTATTCTTTGGTGGTCTGGATCTCAAAAATAGAGTGATATCCTAAATCAATCGTTTTGGTAAAACATAGGTTAGTTGTTGCATAAATAGATCACGGGTGGGGTGAGGGTGGTTCCCAGAATCGCTTGAAATCGGACGGGAAGGAGTCCAGCCATAGGTAGGTACCTAATCAAGTTTCTGATTCTCAACCCCTTAACTTTCGATAGCGAATATCTGCTTCATCAGACAGATCTTTATTGTATTATTCTGCTGTTTGAAAGAGTAATAAGTAAGGTTTTTCACTAGACAAAACTTCACTACTGCCCCCAATTTTATAGAACCACAAATAATTAGTGTTGATCATACATGGGATGTGTCAACTCTTCAATATACCCAGTCCATTTCCCTCCTAGGTTCATGTTTAGTACCTATCTTCGAAAATTCATTATTTCAAAATTTTCGCACTTCCAGAGCTGAACTTCGCAGTTATAGTACCGCAATATATATCTTAAAATACATCCTAAATCAGACCTTTAGTATAATATGGATTATTTGGAAAATTGATCTGAATCATGTGTATAGGAGGTTTTGGATCCTCAAAAACTCGCAACTCAAGAACGAAAAATACCCTAAATCTATCCTTATAGTAAAAAGCAATTAGTTGGACAAATAGAACCAAACCTGTGGTTAGAATCGAGGGTGGAAATTCCCCCAGACTCTCATGGGATTGAAGGGGGGGGGGGGGGGGGTCCAGCAGTAATTATCCTTCTAATTGATAGAAAGAGAATTTTTCAAGTGTTGTTAATTTAGTTGTTAACCTGGGGAGCAGCAGTGAAGTTTTTGCCTAGTAAAAAACTTAACTACTGCACCCTCAATTTTAAAAACCATAATTAATCATGTTAATCATACTTGGGATGTTTAAAATTATAACAGTAAAGAAGAGGGAGTTTTGAAGAGTCCAAATCATGTTTTCAAAATGAGAAAGTGATGTTTTGAATGGGAGAAATATAACGTTGAAATTGGGTGGCAGTATTAAAGAACATTCTCGAGATCTACGGAAACAAGGGGTTTACCATTAGAATCGTTCTTCTAACTCATTTATTACGGTTGATAAGGAGGAGGTAGGTTGTGGGACACCCTGTATTTTAAAACATTCAAGAACTTTCAAAACGCTTGCCTCGCCTTCATCACCGTGGTAGGTAGAGATAAGAGGAAGTTGCAAAAACTGTCGACAGAACGCGCTGGCAGCGTCACTGGCATCCCATTTCCAGACACTCCTGTTGCGTACACTGATCTGGACTATTGAGAATCTCGTCAAAAAACTGCCCTAGAAATTTCCGAACGACTTAGCCACCGAATAAAATTATACCCTCTTTCCATGAACCATCACGTACAGTGTCCGACTTTTCTTTCAAGCTCTACGAAAGGTTATGCAACACATCAACAGAAACTAATTCCAATACACGTATTCACCCTTCATACGTACTACTTTATTATTTATATTCAATGTTTTCTTCGCTTAAATTAAATAATGAATTTTAATGAATAAATTATTGTTATTTGTAACCATGACTGTTCGAATAATATGTTAGGTGGGATAAAGTCTGCCGGGTCAGCTAGTATTCTATGAAAATTACTGTCGTTCGTCCTCTTATTGTTCCATAAAATAATAAATTCTTCATGTCGTGATATGGTAAACGGAGATGTAGGTATTCATAACTAATTGGAATTAATGCAATACTAATTTAAAATTAAGGAGATCATTTTGTACATTTAAAAATTATTATTTTGTTTGGAAAATTATTTTGTAAACTTATACAATTTTTGTGTTATTTAAACCAACCAGAATTAAGTAAAGCAAGTGGTTTTGAGAACTGATTAGTATTATCATGGAAGCTTATCGGGAACGCGGAAGGAGAGGAAAGTTGGATTCATATGGAGCGGAACAAGCGGGGAAGGAAAGGATGGAAAAACCAGTGGAGAGGGCGGCGGAGTCGGAAAGTGTTCACACGAAGCGTTCTCCATAGTGAACGGAATCATAACCTCCCTACTGAAAGCCTCTCTGATCTGAAACCTCTCCTTGTGCGGTTATCAACATTCCTATCCACTGCGCTTGCGCGGAGCTTGACAACCATGGAGCAGAACGAGCATGGAAAGCGGAAAATTGGAAGGACGGAACGCAATCTAATTGGCTGTTGGGACAACAGTTGAGGAGGGTGGCCGACATGTTGTCGGAAGGGGCGGACAGCGGTCGGTAGAAATTTTCATACCGTTTCCGCGTTCCGTCGAGCTCCGCGCAAGCACAGTGGACGGAATGTTGATAACTGAGCGAGTAGAGGTTTCAGATCAGAGAGGCTTTCAGTAAGACGGTTATGATTCCATTCACCACGGAGACCGCTTCATGTGAACACTCTTACCGACTCAGCCTCCCACACCACTGGTTTTTTCTGTCCTGCTTTCCGCGCTCGTTCCGCTCTATGTGAATCCAGCTTTCTACCGCCGACCGCTGTCCGCCCCTTCCGTCTACATGGCAGCCACCCTCCTCAACTGTTGTCCCAACAGCCAATCAGATTGCGTTCCGTCTTTCCGTTTTTCCGCTTTCTGCGCTCGTTCCGCTCCATGTGAATCCAGGTGAAGGCGATGGAAGATTTTGGCGTTGTTGAAGAACGTTTACGCGGCAGATAACGCCTTAGTAGATGATGCTTCTTCGGGAGAGCGGAATTGGATGAGTATCACCAAGTAACTGCCCACTGCGCCAATAATCTGAAAGGAACATACATCTGAAAGTACTAATATCCAAGTAATCTGTTCAACTGAGAAGCACTAGGAGGTCTTTAGTATCTAAAACCCACTATTGGAGACACAATATTTATCTATTATGATAATTTGAGTCACATATATGATGTAACAATATAAAGGTGTAGTTATTTATTTATTAATGATACGGGCATAGCCCAATACAACAAAATTACAAGTTAAAAGAAAATGCAAAAAATTAGATACATAGAATTAGAAAAGAAAAATCCAAATCAGAAGCTTTAAACATAAAATGACTCCTTAGAAAAAAATAGCCTCAGTTTTCTCTATCTAAAATGTTATTTATCATTAGTATTGTTATTAGTATTGTTATTAGTATTGTTATTTATCGTTTGTATTAGTATTTCAACCGTTACTGTGGTGAAAACCACCCCCTCTTTTCAACAGCCCTTTTCAGGGCTACCAAAAAGAGGTAGACATGGCACACAAACGTTTATAAGACGTCGAGTTATAACTCCGTCAAACAAAATATTTCACCAGAGAGAAAATGCGATATTCTCTCTCAATAATGAAATATTATCAAATAACATACAAGGCGACCTCCCTAAACACTTACTGGGCGAGAGAGACGCGACAAGTATTTCGAACCAAGTCGCCTTGAATGAGAAAACTCAAACAGACAATCAAATGTCCTCTAGAACTAACAAGGACGGTTCTAGCAAGCCTACACGCCAATCAGAAACTCTGATTGCGCGAGAGACAATAGACGAACCAACCAGGAGGCGGGAAGCAAATTACAACCGCCTCTGGTTCAGAAGCAAAGAGGGCCGAGAGACCCAGTCTCAACAACGGACGCAGAGAAGCCACCCTGGGGACCCTGTCTCAGCGACGGACGCAGAGAAACCACCCCCGGGAACCCCGTCTAAACAACGGACGCAGAGAAGCCACCCCGGGGACCCTGTCTCAGCGACGGACGCAGAGAAGCCACCCCCGGGGACCCCGTCTCAGAGACGGACGCGGGGAAGCCACCCCCAAAAACCAACTCAGCTATCATATTCACAGATTCTGAGAAAACAATGTGCGAGCCAATAAGGAAACACATGGTGAACTAATGAAATTAAGCGGACCAACCAGGGGGCGGCAGGAGGCGGCCACCTCCCTATAAATACCCCGCACAGAGCCCTCCGTAATTCATTCCACTCACCGCTCTCGACGATTACACTCTACCAGTACGAAGTTTCTACACGCTCTACGCTGACGACCCTTCTGCTCACGAGTTCTTCTCAGGACGGCAATTTATTGCTCACAAGGCATATCTTCTCCCCTCACAGATCTCACTTTGGCATCTACGAGTCCAGTGATCCTTTATCCTGCTCATTGCCCAACGTAGTTCTTCTGTCAGAACGCCACCCGGTACATCTATTGATATCCTCATTAGATCGTACGCCCGCAGGGACGTTCGAGACGTGTCGCCCGGGTTTCGTAGCACTAAGCTCTTAACCGACCGCCGGGGCACGCCGATAAATTACTCAGCTCATCCGCTCTAATTTATCGTCCAAGGAAGCCTTTTTCAAGGCTACAAGGTAGGACCCTGACATCCGAGCAAAGGAAAGAAGCTCTGTCAAGCGAGTCCACCTTCCAAATCCTGCATCCTATACGGAGAGGTATTAAAAACGAGTTAATCAACTCGGGTACATCGATGGAGCGCCGCCCGTCCTACTTCCTCATGCAAGAGGAAGCAGAGCACGGCGCGGTCGGGAGCTCTAGCCCACGAAGCGCTCCCTACCCGATACTCGACTCGTCCGCGGGTCCTAGTGACAGACAAAGGCTCGATTCTCGCGAAGAGATCGCCTTGCTACCTAACATATCCATGAAGGAAACGTTAGGTCAAGCCTCACACACACAAAAGTTCGAGGATCCCTTCCAGACTCGCTCTGAAGTCAATCATCGTGATTCGACGAAGATGTCTGAATATCCACGATATTCTACGCAAGGCTGCCCGGCCGATCCGAGTGTCAAATTCACTCCTAACTTGCTCAAAACACAAGATACTTTTCAGTACCGCAACCAAGCCCGTTATATTCCCCCTACAGATATAAATCTTAGGCCGGAATATTACACAACGGCTCAGCACCAAACAGATCGGACCCAGCACGCACTAAGCGAGCCCAGTGCTCCACGCGGCCAATACACGAACTATCCTCAGGTTCCGCCCGCCAAGCAAGATGACCTTGGCGATTTCGCTCACATTCCTTTCGGAAATATTACGGGGATTAACCCGCATAATCAGAACATAAACGTCCCACTTGGTCTACCTACACCAAGTCAGACATATATAAATCCACTACAGTTACAATATGGTTTGACTATTTTTTATTGTCTGCTGACTAATTGATTTCCGCTCCTACGTCATTACAAATTTTTCGCACTGACAATGAAGAAGGGTTAAAAAAGCATCAAGCTACTTGATGAGCATTGCTATTTATCACTCTGAGATAGCCTTCAAACTAAAATATCGAACCACGTCGGTAATTCAAATCAAATTACCATACCTAAGCACCAGCCAACGGTCTACATGAGTAATGGTGGTGAGATTGGGTTTACTCTGTTCACTCCTAGATTTAGAATGCATTAAAAATGTACTTACCGATATAATGAGCGAAAAGTCTAATTCGTAGAAATCCGCTGCAGTGAAGTAAACTTTTTTGTAGACCAAATGATGAGTTCGGATCATATCCTCCTGTGAACCGAGTAAATCCTAATTAAATTAACTAAATTAATTATCCAAGTCTCCAAGTCACAAAACGTTATTTGAAGCCATCAAAGTTCAACTAATATGTATCCCCAATTTCATCAAATTCCCTGCAGTGTAGATCTGCTATCTCGTCAAACTACCTAGAGTAAAATTCCTTTAAAAAAAAAAAAAAATTTAAAAACCCCTCCCGGAAAACATCTTGTCCTTTTTATTAATAAAAGTTGTTCCACTTTCTACAGCTAATTTTCGGCATACTTTTTATCGTTGACCCGAGAGATGGTGCGCGAGCTGGCGCACGCATGAGGATCTCGTCTTAGAGAATACCTGAGAAACAGACTGTTTGTGATTGGTCCACAGTATCAACGTATTTCTTATAAGGAGAGCGCTATGATAATTAACGATATCTGAGTATCTCTACACAAGAAAATCCGAGCCACCGGCTCTCATTGAGCTGGCAATATCTTCACTAATCTCGGGTTCTCAATGGTCTTAAATAGTAGACCAATTCACTTATGATGTCAATAATCAAACAAAACTTTTTTTTTCTTCAACTTTGTTCCAACTATTAGAGATTTCATGTCTGATTAGAACTAGAAGTGATCTTAGATTTCACACTTGACAGTGTGATATTTAGTTAATTATATGCGATCCTGTATGTTGGGGTTGATTACCTTCCGCTAATAGGAGGCAAAAGACTCTTAATGGATTTTTTAATTAATCTCTTGCATAAGTCTATTAAACGTATTATGCACCATGTGTATGTTCTATGTTGAGCTAAATACCAAGTTGAGGACTTATCTAAAATTAGAAGAATCAAATTCAAGCGAAATTTATCAGCTGTTTTCAATTTTTATTACACGAATACAACACCTTGGTTGCCGAGCAAACGTAACTAGCTAGTGAGATATTTCTATATCCCTTATTTCTGTGTTACTTAATGGAATTTTCGTCATATTATAGTTACAATTTACATCACCCCAATCTTCTGGTGTTGATGTTATGTGAATAACTGTAGTTGATACGCCGATAGTAGTAGTTGGCCCGCTTGCCAGATTAGACCTATCCTCTATTCTTACAAGAACGAACTATAATCATGTAATTGAAGATAAAATTCACCATTATATATGATATTGATTCAAATGAAGAACATGATAAGCTCACTGGGCACAATCTATTTTCGATCAACAAAATATTCCCTCTGATGAAATATTAATGAGATCAGATTAGTCACCTTCAGGCTCAGACGAACGAGCAAAGGAACTACATTCTTCTTTTTCTGTTACGAATGGGAATATTCCCCCTAAAGAACTCAGTGTGCGCAGGTTTCAAATTATCGGTATACTTAGTTCCGATCTGTAAGATTTCAGGGAGGAATATAATTATTTTTTCCGTTTCCTTGATTAAAAATTTGAAGAGTTGGAAGAGTTTAAAAAGAATAAGTAGCAGCAGAATAATAAGAAGAAGTCAAAGTTCAGAATTATATCAGTTTAAAGGGCTCCGGGACGTTAAGGTGATCGACCATGAAAAAACAACTTTTTTCATTGAACAATTGCTCAGTAATTGGTAAGTTTTCCTTCTTTCAGCCTTAACAGATATAGGTGTTTCACGTCTCGGAATTTTTTCATTATATTTCAAAATTCTTGCATGGAAAAGTTTATTTTTTGAATGGCATTTTCACACTGCGGAATGTCTAAGATCGACTGTGCTCTGATTTTCCGAGGCTTTAAGGGGGGGGGGGGGAATTCACCCCCTACGGAATGTACATTTTGAATCCATCTTGAATACATAAATAAGTCATGCAAAAAGGAACCCATAAAAACAAGTTTTTAATGTAACTCTTTCTTTTTCTCATGTTCTCGGTTAATTTTATTGTTGTTTCAATATTTGGTAGTTTCTTGGCAACAGTAAATTGAAACAAAATCACATTGTTTCAGAATCACATTGATAATAACTTAAATTAAATTGACAAGGAAAATCATTTAATATTTTATTGACCCTGGATTCGTTGTCATTTTATGCAGACGTTCAATAGTATATAGTATATTTAGTGGGATATAAGATAAGACATGTATTCATTGTTGAACATTCAAATTTGGTAGTCTTTCTAATTTACCATCACGTTGAACAGGTAATTTAAACATTGAGTGGAGAGTTCGTATATTTAGTATATATAGTATATTTAGTGGGATATATATATGCTATATATATATATATATATATATATATATATATATATATATATATATATATATATATTCCAGCTCTGTGGCACCCGAAACAATGAAAACAGCATACGAAGTGGCACCCTCATTTTTATGGCACCCGTATAAGGGTGCCACATTGTCAACCCCTCATATCTTACCTTAACTTCAACAATAAACACACAAACGATTTTCTCTATTTAATTTAGGCTCTACTGGATGATAAGGATTCATAATCACAATGTTACATTGATTCAGTGACGAACAAAGAGCCTTTGAAGTTTGAGAGGTGGGTGCCAGTTGAATGGATTATGGATCACAAATATACAGCTGTAGTTCATCGTTTTTCCGCGTGCTTCGCCGCTGTCGGGTGTTTCGTGTATATTATAATATACATAATAATATACACATTCTATTTTGCTTACTGAATGGCTACCGGAGATCTGGCAGGGTCGGCCATTGCTCTAAATAACCTCGTCTTCTCCCCACCTCTTCTCTTTTAAAAAGCAAAGAACTAAAACAACTGGAACGCTGTCTCAGGGTTGGGCGTGCGGTCGGGCGGCTTGAGAGCCTCACCGACCATGTGTTGGACGACTACACAACTACTCCCAGTCAAAAGCACAGGAAAATCTAAATTTTCGTTCGATTTTGATGAAATTTTCAGGGATTGTGTTGGTTAGCCTCTTTATGTTCCCCTATGAATTTCATTACAATCGAATCAATAATGACGTGTGAGCAAGCTCAAACGTGAATTCATAAAATAACGTCGATGTTTTACGATCTATAGGTTTGATTTTGTTCAAACCCGGAGGGTAGTTGGCTATACGTATCAGAAATATGCTCTATGAGTTTTATTGCGATTGATTGAGTAATGACCATTGTACATGCGCAAAAATAAAATTGTTTGACACTTGTGAAACTCGGAGACTAAGGGACTGATTTTTATGGAATTTTCTGGTTTTGTGTGGGTTAGCTTCTTGATGGTTCCCTTTAAATTGCATAGTTGTCGGATCAATAATAGGGTGCGCGCATTCGCAAACGTCAGATTCTAACAACGTCGATTTTTTACGATCTATTGGTCTGATTATGTTCAAACTTGGAGGGTAGTTGGGTAGAGGTTTCTAGGAAGGTTTGCCATGCATTTTATCGCCTTATTGATATCAACTTGGTTAACACACGAGAAACTCTGAATCTAATTGACCGAATACTCTCAAGGAGTGTTAGGGGACCCTAGATGATCTTTTATAGTCCTCTTTTACGTAATATCATCCATTTAGGCGAATTTTTGGGACTTTAGAAAATCTGGAATGGAATAGAAAGTTCCAGTTATGCAACGAAAAGTAAATCGAAATTCAAGATCATCTCCACAGAAGTATTTCAAGATGGTACATACGTGATGAAGTAACATCTTTTATGCATTATTCCAGTACCTAGTTATACGTTGCTCAAAAAGGATGATGCGCCGCGAGTGGTCGCGGAAAGTAGGGGGGATACAAGAGCGCATGGGAGCGCGTTCCATTTTGACCCTACTAGTTTACGAATGGCCCAACGCAAACAATCGTTTTTAGGCTCAAATTATTCGTTTTTAAACCAGCTATATTTTGGTTATTAGCAAAATACTTTTAAAATTATCAGGTTTAATTTAAAATAAGGTAAAAACTGAAAACAATTCCTTTTTTCTTCTCCTTTGTTAACTAGAGACAGGTAATGTGAAACTTTCCGTTTTTATTATTTTATTATTATTAATAATATCTTAATCAGTTATTTATAATTCTCATCACCAATTACCACATTAATTTATTCATTCACATTTATCACACTCATTTGTGTTAACCTGCTGTGAATGTTGTTTATCTGCAGTCGACTTTTCGGAAGTAGTTCGAAATATTCCCATTTTTTCTATAAAATGTACGGGTTTTCTTTTGCAAAACAGTTTGGTCATCGTGGATATAGTTTTTATGAACTACGATAATTTATTTTCACCGAAATTGAGATTTAATGTGATAATACCACCTAGGGATCAACCTGGAAATGTAACTCTTGATCAGTGCCTACTCTTTTTTGCCAGAAAATAACAGAAGGAATACGTAAGAACGACATTAAACCATGTATTAAAAAAAAAAAAAAAAAAAAAAAAAACGATAGACTTACGGTTCTACAGTCACATAATTTAATAATGATTCATTTTACACATTATTAGTTCAATGTGCACGGTGGTCCACTGACTGATTCAAGGCCGTCTGAAATGCCGACGAAAACTGACTACAAGGCGGTGTTCTGGAACCTTGTACGAGTAGAAATTGACCCCCCGGGAAATCCGGGCTGATCATTCACTCGTACAAGACCCAAATCAAACATTCAGTTTTCGGGTGTTGTAACAACCTAAATTATGGACTCAGTAAAAAAAAATTGGGTGAAACTAGACCCCAAATGGGGTAGAATGCCACTAACCGCACTTTTTTATCTCAACCCGTTGCCGAGATATGATTTTTTAAAGTTTTGTTCGACATAAACAAGTTTTAGACCATAAAAACCACATTTTCTCCACTATCGATACACTTTTTTCAATTTTTGACTACATATCTGAAATCAGCGTTAAATTTTTCATAAGAATATTGTTCTCTGGATCTTCAGAAGTTCAATCCTTAAACCATAATCCTTGTTCAAACGTGAGAAAATTATAGAAACCAAGTTTCCCGAAAATCTTCGAAGCTGTACTGTCTCCCAATAAATAATCTTGAGACTTATTAAACCTCACAAATTTATTCTTCATTTAAAGAGCTTTCAAACGATGGAGTCGCTTTTGAAATTTCCTTTCAAATTGGTGCAGTTATTTAACCTGGAAGATGAAAAAACGTGTTACCTTTTGGTTGTTTTTTTCTTGATGGACGGGCTGGGATGAAAAAACAAATAAAAACTCGGCAACGGAAAAAAACGCAATTGCAAATGAAAATTACTCCTGGATAAAGAGAAAACAAATTTACTTTTACATTTACATTATTGCTTCAAATGCAACTCACAATTTTGTGTTTTCGAAGTGGCTCCCTCGACTGCGGATGCACGCTCTTGCCCTTTTTCGAAACGACCCCACCGTCACAGAGTGAATGGACGAACTAACTAATTTTCTTCAGTCAAAACAATTTCCAACGCGTTGATGAGAGACAGAGTTCAACTATTCAATGAGATTAGGAAGTCTTAGTCGTTTTTTACAGCCGCCGTGTTTTTATTTGTTTTCTCATCCCAGCCCGTCCATCAAGAAAAAAACAACCAAAAGGTAACACGTTTTTTCATCTTCCAGGTTAAATAACTGCACCAATTTGAAAGGAAATTTCAAAAGCGTCTCCATCGTTTGAAAGCTCTTTGAATGAAGAATAAATTTGTGAGGTTTAATAAGTCTCAAGATTATTTATTGGGAGACAGTACAGCTTCGAAGATTTTCGGGAAACTTGGTTTTTATAATTTTCTCACGTTTGAACAAGGATTATGGTTTAAGGATTGAACTTCTGAAGATCCAGAGAACAGTATTCTTATACGAAATTTAACGCTGATTTCAGATATGTGGTCAAAAGTTGAAAAAAGTGTATCGATAGTGGAGAAAATGAGGTTTTTATGGTCTAAAACGTGTTTTTGTCGAAAAAAAACTTTAAAAAATCATATCTCGGCAACGGGTTGAGATAAAAAAGTGCGGTTGGTGGCATTCTACCCCATTTGGGGTCTAGTTTCACCCAATTTTTTTTACTGAGTCCATAATTTAGGTTGTTACAACACCCGAAAACTGAATGTTTGATTTGGGTCTTGTACGAGTAAACGATCAGCTCGGATTTCCCGGGGGGTCAATTTCTACTCGTACAAGGTTCCGGAACACCGCCTTGTAGTCAGTTTTCGTCGGCATTTCAGACGGCCTTGAATCAGTTAGCGGACCACCGTGTGTGGTTACTTAACAATATTAGTTTATAATTTACCGTAATAAATCAGCTTTCCTTGACACTACAGAGGCTAAGGGATCATGAGATGTTGTGATAAAATGAGAGTATTCCAAAACGCTGCAAATTATTTCACAAAGGTTTATTATTTTTTCAATTGAGTATGATCGTAGTTTTAGTTGGCTAGCGTACGTCATAAGACCTGTCCAGACTCCTCGGCGTGTCCTACTTCGAGTTGCCACAACCTATACTTCTATAATTTATAGATATTTATATTTTTTATAATTTATATTTATATATTTCTATGTTTATATTTCTCGATTTGAGCTCCTATCTATTCAAATAGTTATTGCCTTAATAATATCATTATCTAAGTACGTACGAAAAGTCGAGAGGATATGTTATTAAATATGCGTAGGAAAAGCTTTGGTATTAACACACAAATATGACCTTGAAAAAAAAAAAAAAAAAAAAACATTCATGCCTCGAAGGAACGCCGGCGCCGTACCCACCACAAGGTGCCACGGCGCCGGCGCCTCCTCTCACTCCACCCCCCCCCCCCCCCCGCTCACCCCCCTCACCACCCACCGTGACCCCCTGCCAAGCGTGCCAGGCGGGCGCGCGTCGAAAAAGACACATTTTCGCCCGTTTTTGGCCCATAGCATCTATGCGAGTAAAGCGATCGGGATGGTTAAACGTTAGGACCAACTAGACCCCAAATGGAGTCTATGTGCGAAAGAACGGGTTTTTTAAGTCAATTCTTAGGCCTTTTATGGCCCGGACGGCGAACGGCGGACGGCGAACGGCGGACGGGGGACGGCGGACGGACATTTCAAATTTGGATTCTACGCACCTTGAAACGTAAAGTGACAAAGTTTGAGGGGGGGTTATAAAAATTTGTTGCTACACGATCACATAGGCTTATTATTGGAAATAATAAACCAAAAGTGGCGATTGTTTTCCTGCTATCACTAAGGGAGTTACACTTCCCTACTAACGCATTGGTTGTACATGAAAATCAATATTTTCGCCGTAACGTAACGGTAGGAAAAAATGGAAACGTCCTGTTAATCATTATTAAATGATAAATTGCGGAACCAGTATCCACAAAGCATGTAGCAAATCAACCAAATCTTTTATTGATGACAATGATATAACTGCGTTTATCTGTGAAAATTGCTATGAAATAGTTATTGACGAAGGAAGCAGGTTTGACCCCCGCTTTCCGATCCAAATTTACAAGACGAACAATTAGCCGAAAATGCGGATTCACTGAGTACCTATAGGAAAGTTCGACCACATGCATTGGTAGGTATCAACATAACATAATTGATCAAATAATAAGAACATGCTTGTAAATATTTAAGTAGGCACTGCATAGGTACCGTCTACGTGTCACCATGTAGTAAAGCATTGTTCTACATTTCAATTACATTTTAAATTTTATTTAAATGATTCTTTTTAATAAAATTTAAGAATTGAAACATTCTCCGGAGAACTGACGCTGAAAAACGCATGAAAAGTAACTTTTTCGACAAGAGTAAGAGAACGTTCCACACATTCCTTTGCATAAACAAAGTGGTGTGGTGATAAATTGCCTTTTTGGATTTCATATTTACTCAAGGCAGGATCCAGTTTTGAGAGTTGACAATCGAAAGCACTCAACCAAAAATATGTAAGTAATAATTACCTCAAACAATGAAGCATCTAAAGTGCAAGGTACACAGGAAAAGTTTACAATTATACTGAGAGAGTTCGTCAGCCAATTGAATCTAGCCTCATCTGCGCTGTTCTCTCTCTCTCTCTCTTTTTTTTTTTTAAATCAACGTTAAGTACAAATGCTCAAGATTTTTTAGCCGAGTTTCTGTAATTTGTCTTCCAACTCCAAGTGAGGCTAGGCGTCTATTGGTTTATAGTGTTTTAAGGTAATCACCTCAGATATTTTAGTCAAAATTTTGCTTGTGGTGTCACACACACCCTGTGAAAGCATGAAGGGCAGGGAAAACCGCTGTAGCTCACAGCGGTCAGGAACTAGACAAAAGTTCGGCTGCGATGCCGACGAAAACCCATGGTGAAAAACGATACTGAAGTACCAGAAAACCAAAAATTCAAACCCTAAAATCAAAGCGGTGCATCTCCAAAAACGGCGCATGAA
This sequence comes from Adelphocoris suturalis, assembly GCA_030762985.1. Classification (NCBI taxonomy): domain Eukaryota; kingdom Metazoa; phylum Arthropoda; class Insecta; order Hemiptera; family Miridae; genus Adelphocoris; species Adelphocoris suturalis. The sequence goes on along the minus strand of CM061040.1, from coordinate 170,509,846 downwards.
TTGAGAATGTATCGGTTACAACATTTTTTGACGTTCGATTATGACCCAAGCACAACGATAGGGTGGTTCAAAAAAAAAAAAAAAAGTTTTGGGATTTCTTGTCCCCAGAGCGCTGCTTGAAGATAAGTAAAACCCGAAAATTTCACCGAAAATGCTGTCGCCTGGTTAAGAATTGTTCTAGAAACATGGTAAGATGGTCGGATAATATGCTTTGGCATGTTCTGAACATGATTCCGTTTTTTACTATACTTTTCCGCCGATGATTGCTTCGTTTATCGGCCATAAATCTCAAATTAATAGTAGGGTAATAGACAAATTCACTCTAATTTCACCGGAAATTATGTCGCGTTGATAATTTAAGGTTCTGAAATACCTTGCGCCGATAAAATTTGGTATTTTCCAGGATACTCGGTACAAAGCCGTTGGTAATTTGGCAAGGACTTGAACCGGCATTGTACTTATTTGCCAATTATAGCGGAAAAATGGAGAAAATAGTTTAAAAAATTCCAATTTTTCTGTAAAATTCCTTAGTTCCATCGGTTTTCCGGTGTCAAATTCAAAGTTTTGAATTGTCTGAACTGTGATTGGATCGTTTGAGCGTAGGGTTACCTATTGTCAGCGGTATCGGTCACGTGTAAAAGCTTGTACAATGGTATCGGGTCGTTAAGCGAATAAGTACAATGCCGGTTCAAGTCCTTGCCAAATTACCAACGGCTTTGTACCGAGTATCCTGGAAAATACCAAATTTTATCGGCACAAGGTATTTCAGAACCTTAAATTATCAACGCGACATAATTTCCGGTGAAATTAGGGTGAATTTGTCTATTACCCTACTATTAATTTGAGATTTATGGCCGATAAACGAAGCAATCATCGGCGGAAAAGTATAGTAAAAAACGGAATCATGTTCAGAACATGCCAAAGCATATTGTCCGACCATAATAGCATGTTTCTAGTACAATTCTTAACCAGGGGACAGTATTTTCGGTGAAATTTTCGATTTTTACTCATCTTCAAGCAGCGCCCTCTGCCAGTTTACCGGATAACTAGTGGACGGAGCGTAAAATAAATAAGTTCATCGTGTTCAGCGCATGCGAAAATCCATAAATTGACCTAAAAAAAAAAATTGAAATCCGTCCTTCAAATCATCACCTCGCCACCAATTTAGAGGTTGATTTACGATAGCGGTCGATAACTGGCCAAAATCGACCCAGGTAAAGTGATTAGGATGAATATTTCTTGTTAAAAATTTAGGAGTGTCATCCTAAAATACCGAGGAAGCAAAAAAAAAAAAAAAAAAAACAATGGGGACAAGAAATCCCAGAACTTTTTTTTTTGAACCACCCTATCGTTGTGCTTGGGTCATAATCGAACGTCAAAAAATGTTGTAACCGATACATTCTCAATTCATGCGCCGTTTTTGGAGATGCACCGCTTTGATTTTGGGGTTTGAATTTTTGGTTTTCTGGTACTTTTTTTTTTTTTTTTTTTTTTTTTTTTTTTTTGGCATTACGTTCTGTATACAGCCATACATATTTTTATTTACAATTCAAGGCTTGTAGTAAGTAAAACAATTTTCTTTCATATATTAATACTACAATTTAACATAAATTTAAAAAGTTCTTTATAAATTATGATATTCCTTGATGATAAAATGGATAAAAATTCCAAATTTACATTTGTTTTCGTGGCTAAAATATTTAAAAAAAAGGTGTCTCTCCCGTTCATGGTCTGGACAATCCATTATCAGGTGACGTAGAGTTCCATCTGGATGACCACATTTTCCACATTGTTTGGATTCCCGTTGTCCGATTTTGAACAAATAGGCGTCACATATACCGTGGTTGGTTCTTAGGCGAAGTTCTTATCGTTATTCACCATGGGTTTTCGTCGGCATCGCAGCCGAACTTTTGTCAAGTTCCTGACCGCTGTGAGCTGTGCGGCATAAGCTTTCAGTAACGATGTAGCAGCCAATCACTCGTGGTTTTGATATTTAACGATAGACCCCTGGATCCGTGACTTTTCACTTTGTCCCTGGTTTCCGAGTAGGTACTAACTGTCACGATTCACCGGGCCAAGTTCTGTTCACTCGCTAAGTATATAGAAATGAACTAATGATTTTAGGGATTTTCTACGTGGGTTTACTATTTTTACTTATTTACTTTCGTAGCCTTTCGATCATAATTTGAACTCAAAATATTTTATGGACAATTCATCGTACCAGTCAAAAACAAAAGCTTTTCTGTGAACATGAGAAGAGAAATTAATGAAAAGTGATGTATTAAAAATAACACGTTTTTGTGTTGGCAGTTGGGACAACACTCAAAATTGGATCCTGCCGCTGTTGAATAAATAGTAAATCAAAAACAGCAACTTATCACCTCGTTTCGTGACGAAATCAGCAATGCCCAAAGACTCCATACCGTCTTGTTTGTGCAAAGGAATGTGTGATGGAACGGTCGATTGCACTTATCGGACAAGTGACGTTTCATGCTTTGTACTGTGTCAGTGCTCCAAATAATGTTTCAATTCTAAAATTTTGGGGAATAGAATAATATAAATAAAATTTTAAAATGTTACTAAAATGTATAACAATACTTTAAGAAATGTCGGTATGTAGGTACCTGTGCAGTGCCTACTTGATCATAGCTGCTCTTACTATTTCTTCAATTATTTGTTGATACCTACCTATAATTCGACATACCTCGATATACCTATAGTTCGATGGATGTGATCCAACTTAACTTTACAGGATCTATACATCTGAAGTCTTATGAATGCCTTATGAATATTTGAGTTTGAGTTGAGATTCAATTTCTTTTGTTTCTCATCGTCAAGTGGTATGGAATTATTAGTCTCCTTGCCTATTTTTCTCGAGATTTGGGAATTTCAAATGAATGTGATAAATGGTGATGAAAATTATAAATAAATAAATGATTGTATAGGTAATAATAATGTTTAAAAAACCGAAAATGTCACATTACTAGTAAATTGTCTAGTAAATAGAGGAGAAAAAAAGTTTATTTATCTTCAAAATACAAAGGTTCATTATTGAAAATAATAAATCCAAATGCGACATTCAACATAAGGTCGGATTGTTTCGATTTTCGTAGTTTTAGAGTCAACATGTATAGTAAAAACCCAAGTGTGCTTATTCCAGTTACTTGGGCGACCTAAGCTATTGCGAAAAAACATCGCAACTTTCGAACTGTTTTCTATATTTTTGATCTTACGCCAAAACTAAGCTAGTTAGCAAGGAAACATCTATTACTAATATTCACGGCAGTTAAATTCTACATAGAATAACCTATTAAAATTTGAAATATGAGTAATCATGCAACCGCTTGTAAAAAACGACACTTTTTTCAATTTGGGTGAAATGTTTCACTTGGATTTTTTAAGAGCTTTAGTCTCAGAAACTGTCACACCAATTGAAAAACATTAGATGAAAGTCGTAAATAGTCTAACTTTGTAACTAATGGGTACCAAACATAGGAAATTTAATTTATTTTTAGCGCATTTATGACAAAAAATACAAATTGTCCACACACGACTCCCGTCGTACACCTGAGGTGGTTCGTCTAAATAAGGTTAATTTTGGCATGACTACTCAATCTTAAACGCAATTTAATTATAATATCCTTATAATACAGAATTCAATTAGTCTCGCTAATTTTATTATTAGTGAATTACCTAAATATAATTTTACGAAATAATAATTTCCTTAGAAAACTATCACGTGTTAGAGAAGGAGCGGTCTAGTGACAATTTTGAATTTTCCGTCATAAAATGACATGTATTATATGAGATGAAATTCATTACATGTATTACATGAAAATGAAATAAAATGACATGTGATATAAAATTCAGATATAGAATTAGATGTCCTACGACTTTCATTTGATAAGACACACAGACTGGAGAGCAGTGATGTTGTGGAAACCCATGTCAATACTATAAATTATTTAAATTATTACACTGCAAAAAAAAAAAAAAAAAAAAAAAAAAAAAAAAAAAAAAAAAAAAATAGAAGGTACTGAACCCGAATCCGAAGCCCGTTTTTCACATAGACGTCTACTTTTTGAGAAGGAGACGTGTAATACTAACCCCCAGGACCAGTACCTGTGTCGTGAGGGCATGACCTTGATTTTTTGGGGGGAGGGGGATAGTGTTATTAAAAAATAATAAACAAGTAGATCAGTGCTCACAAAATGAGACACATAATGGCATATTTTCTTGTAAGGAGATCCGCGTGAAATAGTAGAGGTTTCCTGCGTTGAATTAGAGACAAAATGGCTTGGGAGCTCAATCAGCTGATCAATGACCTCTTAGTCGTCATCAACCCCTGGCACATCTTCATTTCCACAATGTTACAGATTACACCCATACCAAGTTTCATCAAAATCGGACGTCGGGAAGTGGCATTTAAAACGATTTTAAGAGGACATACATACAGCATCAGCGAACAAAGTGAACACAATAGCTCATTTTTTCTTTCTTAAAAGAAAATGCGCTAAAAATCAAATCAAAATATAAATCAGATCAGATATAGTACAATAACGACTGATTATATCATTCTAATAGTACGCAATCAGATTCACAGTATTTGACCCGGGGATACCAACGGATTCTGCCTCAGGTTTGTTATCTGTAATGGAAAATAATAAACCTTTGTGTCAAGGATTTACAGTGTTTTGACTTCATCTTCACCAGTAAGCCAGTGACGCTTCGATGGCAGACGTGTATTTCTAAGTTACCTATTGAACCAATTAATATTGGCCGTAATTTGAGTAATATGTATACCTACGAGTTTCTTTTTGACCCCAATCCAAATCAGTGTTTTTGAACGACGTCTACATTGGCGAACCGGCGATATTCGAGTGGCAGATTTGCATAACTACAGTACATCTACATGTACATCTGACTCATATTTCATTTATTTACCAATAAGTCGATTGCTGACCCAAAATTTGTGTTTTTGGACTGCGTCCGTAGCAAAGACCTAGCGATAGTAAGGTAGCAGACTTGAATTCACGTAACCTATCAATATCCTGGTATGATGGGCCACAGTTTCAGCGATCAACAAAACAGTCGTTTCTGGGCGCTCAAACTCTTATATTTCAACCACATCTGCATGTAACACCCATCCACCTTGAGATAGCAGACGACCATGGTTCAGTTGGCCATGGATGAAAGTGTTAAGGGCCGATATGGTTCCTCCTCTAGCTGTAAGCCATATTTTCGCAAATTGAGATCTGTTTTTCTTGTCGCCATCGGTTTTGGACTAGTAGACGTGCATATCTTATACAAACTCAATTGAATACTAACAAATTCAATAATTGGTCCGTTTCTATAGATCAGTTTCCCCTTTTCAGCCGAGCTCCTAGTGGCATTGACGGTTAGCACCTATATCTTGTACATTGGCTGAATTAAAAGATGAGGCGGTGTCGAAGGGGAAAATTAGGCCGGTGCATCGACAGCAAGATAACACCCGAACCAGCAAAATGCTCGGTAGATGCCTCCTCCCTTTAGTTGTGCATGTCCTCATCCGCATTTACACGCAGTTGTGAAGAAGTTGATAAGGGTGGAAGTGGAAGGTGACGCGGATGTTGCAGTAGGCATAAGAAATACCTGTTTAATGCTTGAAAGCAATTTAGATGAAACAGCCAAAATAATTCCTATGAGTTTGTGGTGGGTTTAAAATGAATTTGTAATTCACATTCGACCACAGTACACCAAGCATAGAACTCTATGCTCTTCTTTAAGTTTTTTAATGTCTCAAAAGTACTTTGATGTCCCTCCTTTTGATATCGCCTGTCCTCGGGCGATCACGGTCATCTAGCTGAAGGAGATAACATCGTGCGTCTTAGAATTTAGTAGATATATGAACTTTGTCGAGCCTGATTTTGCATCCGGAGATGTTGGCATTACGGGCAGATGAGGTTGGAGATGCTCCCGATCGAGGTTGGTCCTTAGCATCCAAACCAGACGGGAAATTGGAGGGATCCATGAGTTTTGCTTCCGATGGTTATGCAGATTTAAATTCGGATCGAAACGGTGTGTCAGTTATCAACTTGAACCCTGATAGCGAAGTCAAAAACGCCGATCTCCATTTTTTTGTCCAGGATGATATTGAAGGTGGAAGTTGCGGAACTGTTTACAATACATGCAAACGGTCAGTGAAGGACAGTTTTCGAGTTCGTGGGCAGCCGGTAGACGGCTTTTACATTAACCATACAAAAGGGTCACTTGACTACGTTAATCATGACCTTGATACCTTGAAACTGGGACATTTTCTCGCTCCATAGGGCTTCTTACAAAAGGGGCATGGATATTTAAGGTCGGATAAGAATTGGAATTTTAGAACTGCTCATTTTATTTTATTTGTGTCTTCCAGTTTTTTTCATAGATTTGATGATTTTCTAGGAGCCCCTGTGGGTTAGAAATTGCTGATCACGTTCTACGGACGATTGTATTGATGGGAATTCGGCAAAGGTGGAACTGAAATATTTTTTTTACAATGTCAGAACGTGTTTTTGGAATTTCAAACGATTGTCTCGAAACGTATAGACAATTTTCTTTCGTATATCTGGTTAAGTGTTACCTACTAGTTCTTAAGCAACCAAGAACTACCCACAAATGTACTATTTCATTTTCGTTATGAGGTCGTGTACTCCAAATTGAAAAGTTAGGATTTTGTCCACTAAAACTTCCATTTCTTTAGACATCTTGAAGTTACGGAGGAGAATGTTTCTTCTCACCTTTTGTGCAATACACACAAATTGCATGTGTAATGATGGGCTGGGGTAAGAGAATTTTCGGCCGAGGTAGAACCTCGTAGTTGCGATACCATTTCCATCGTTTAAGAGGAATGTTCATATTACCAAGGTAAAAAACATGCCTGTGAGATCCATGGAAAACATCTGGAGCCATAATGATGGGGATGAACTCTTTCTCTCCGGTGAGAAGGACGGCACTTAGTTGTGCACCAATGTACTATATGGTGATACAACGATGGTTCCGCGTAAAAAATAACGATTCTCTTAAACGAGATAATGTTTTTCTGAAAAACGCATAAAGACGGTTTATTAGATAGGTAGGGAGTTGATAAGTGATAATTATTATGGTGAATGACACCAAGAAATAATATTGATTACATAGCATTGTACTCAGGTGCTATTCCGTTATCCCCCCCCCCCCAACTGCTTCACGACTTTCGCGACTGTTTCACTTATCCTATACTCTTAAACGAGAAATTCTTGTATAAATCATCAGGGGATACATACCCCCCCATTTCGACTCGAAAACACAATCTGCACTGGTCAATCCTCCGGAGTGATCTCCGTGGTGTTCTGGGCCATTCTTAACAACGAAAGTTGCTTATATCTGGCGGTAACTGTGGAAGGTATAAAAAGACCCTTCGCTTACTGGCTGTAGCTCCACAAAAAGAAATTTTTATCCAGGTTTCATAGAACCCAAAACGATTTCTGTGGGCAAAATAATTCACATTTTGTTGAGAGAATTGGAGCACATTTAATACCTTTAATGCCTTTTCAAAGCTTATTAAAAATTTTGCTTGCTGGTTGTGGTTTTTTCAGTATCCACATTCAGCGTGTTTAGTACCTGCACTAACAAAAGAAGATATAGAATTACAAAATTAAATTATCTAGGTACCTAATCTGCTGGCAAAACTAAAAGTCTACGAGATTTAAACATTCTTAACGACGAAAGTTGCTTATATCTGGCCGTAACTGTGGAAGGTATAAAAAGACCCTTCACTTACTGGCTGTAGCTCCACGAAAAGAAATTTTTATCCAGGTTTCATAGAACCCAAAACGATTTCTGTGGGAAAAATAATTCACATTTTGTTGAGAAAATTGGAGCACATTTAATACCTACGCCTTTTCAAAGCTTATTAAAAATTTTGCTTGCTGGTTGTGGTTTTTTCAATATCCACATTCAGCGTGTTTAGTACCTGCACTAACAAAAGAAGATATAGAATTACAAAATTAAATTATCTAGGTACCTAATCTGCTGGCAAAACTAAAAGTCTACGAGATTTAAACATTCTCCTTCCCTGAAGCTCAGTCTCTGGATCTTTGACCATAGTTTGTTTACCTCAACAGAACCCAGGAAGACCAATGGAAGTTGTGAAATTCTTGGTTCGCTCTTGTTTGTCCGCTATTATAAAATGGTTGATTTGTCTGCTGTTCTGAAGGTGGTTTGGCAACGTCGCAGATATCAAAGTGGTCGCCACTTAGTCCGTGATTTGTAATTGTATATCTCGGTTGGCACATATATATAGTGATATGAAATTTCCTGGAAGATTGCCACAGGTATAGCATTGTGGGATTCAGTAAATAACCATTAAAATGAAATAAAAATATCCTTGCTGTTTTTAAAGTCATTCGAATCAATATACACCATAAAATAAATATATACACCAGGGAATAATGAGGGTGCCTCCTAACTTCAATATTGTATGGGTGCCACAATGTTAGAATATTTATTTATATACATATACACCAGGGAATAATGAGGGTGCCACATTACTTCAATATTGTATGGTTGCCACATAGACACCATTCTTGAAATTCTCAAGAATGGTGCCACAAGTATAGCATTATGGGATTCAGTAAATAACCATTGAAATGAAATAAAAAGTATACCTTGCTGTTTTTAGAGGTCATTTGAAGCAATATACACCATAAAATACATATATACACCAGCGGATAAGGAGGGTGCCTCCTAACTTCAATGTTGTATGGGTGCCAAAAAGTTGCAATATATATTTACATATATATATATATATATATATATATATATATATATATATATATATATATATAAACACTTGTAAGGTTTCCCATATTAAATTTCAAATTTTCGAAAATTTATAGTATAACTAACTTTTTCTTCGCGAAAATTTGATAAATTAAAATGTACGCCAGCATGAACTCGTGTGCAAAATTTCAGATCGATTGGATATCGGGAAGTGGGTTAAAAATCGATCTGAAATTTTGTCTCAAGAAAGCAAGAGCTCAAGAAGAGAATCGAAGTTAAAAGAAAGAGTTAAAAAATGAACCTAATTTCTTCTACATTTGTATTTCAGTGTGAACATAGCAATAAACTAATACGATTAAGAGATCTTTAATTATGAAAAATTTCCATAAAATGAATATTTATGGTTCCACTCCACATGCCAAGTCGAATGATTCCCAATAAGAATTCCACAATGGGAAAACGTAAATATTACGTAGCGCTATCTCAACTTGTCTAACCCTGCCACTGTAGAGTTTAGGCAGTAAGTATACAGAGAAACAGGAGATGTTAACGTAGAATACGTTCTAATCCTTACAGAAATTTACATCTAACACGTCACAACAACACGGAACACGAAGAAGACTAGTCTTGTGATAGTTGTGATCTCCGGAGATAATTTCTTAACTATTCGAAGAAATTATAGTAGACTCATTAGAAGGCCCCTCTCCACGGAAATCTTTAGTAAAAGGCGAAAGATTTATTCGTAATGAAGAGAGGCCAGAGTTGACTTTCAAAATACGCGTTGAAGCCCGGGTTGAAATGCGCGAACGCGAATCATCGAGAACAAGACGCCCAATTTCTCAGTTGTTCGTCCCACAAAGAGGGTGTAAGATTGCTGAAGAACGCATGGTAATCTTCACCAATGAGATCCTCCAAGTACCTCTAATTATGTTTCCAAACTAACTTAGGACAAACAGAAGGTTTAAAAAATAATCAAATGTTGAAAGTAGGAACATCGCAGATCATATTGTGGTTCAGACATTGCCCCGAACCTGATGCGATTGCAACGCTACCTTCCGAAACTACCATGTACTATATTTGCCCCGTTAGAAGTCTGGAACGCCAGTAGATAGCTCAGTAGTGGGAATCTAGACGTTTTTCACTATCTTTATAGAGTACCGACGTTTTTCTAGTGGTTATCTTACGATCAGAAACCACAAACACTTTGATTTAGATAGAACATGTTGTCTCAAAGCTGAAAATGGGGCAAAAATCAGTCAAGTGAAAGTTTCCAAGTGGTCCCTCGATGGATCTCCCAAGTCCCAACTGATTTCCATTCGGATTATGATTAACCTGTATGAGATAGTTGGTAGATATTGAAATTGTTACCTATATGAGATTTTGCGTAAACTACAACCAATTCACAGATTAACATATATTATTCTCATTTCATTACTCTCCACCATTCATTGGAAAGCTCACGCTACTAAAATTACCTATAATATAATTTTAGTAGCGTGAGCTTTCCAGTAAATAACTGCATTTGATTTTTACATATTATGTACAAAATCACAACCTAGTTATTTCACACAAAATATCGTCAATCCCTTTACCACCCACAACCACAGCCTGTTAAAGCAATCATTCATTTTCATATTTCATCTTATAATAATAAAGTTTATAAAACTCCGTTTAATGGACATTGAAGTCGTAATGTTATTACCATTTCGGCGAGTTGTCCTGGATCAGCAGTTGCAATTATTTCCCTCAGCTCGATCGTAAATTTATTTGCCTGTAGATAGAATAATAAATTCTTTAATTAGTAATGTGTTGCACCGAGTGCTCAAAAGCCGAAGACCAGCGATGTGAGATTTTTTGTACGATTTTGTTGTCAAATAGCTTTTAAAAATAATATTTCCATATATATACATATCATTTCGGAAGATATTTCATTTTAGAATTGAAATAAAAAAGTCGTTTGTTCGCCGAAAATTCTAAAATAAAGGATGATTTTTTTTAGCACAACTGTTTGGGCACAATTAAGTGTCCAAACCTTAAAGAATAAGGAGTATAAATTAACTAAAAATGTTTAAAAACTGTTAAAGTATTATTTGCATTGCAGAACATGAGTTGAAAAAATGTATACTCTATGAATTGGAATATTCAAAAAATTTAGCTCAAGATTATGCTGAAAAAAGTGACTAAATGTGCGAAAAAACCGATGAAAACGTCATTATTAATATACCTATATAATAAGTTCTATTATTGGTTTGTATATTATAATATTTATTCATTTATTCAAATTTTATTGCTTCAAGTCATAACGTACTAGGTAATGTGACAGCTAGGATGCAGGAGAATGATAAGTCTTGGTTGATGGTAATGGAATGATTTATTGGGCCCCCCTTGGCTTACTAGGGGGAGGGGGGGGTACGCCCTACTGGACCAAGGTTTACAGATATCAAGCTCCACGGGTCTGGTGTTTACATCACGGGTAACAATATTATTTTGTCATTAGGTAACACTATCATAATATAATAGTTAACCATATTGATACGGTTTGCTATACTATCTGATAAATGAAAGATGTTTCCACAAATTTGGTATTCGTCATTATATCATGTTCGTATCTATTCACTTTTGGGATATAAAGAAATGTAACCCACCCATATAATGAGGGTTACTCCTGGGTCTGAAAAACTTGCGTTTAGTAATTTTAAATTAAAGTAGATTTCATGGTAGTTCCGCCGAGTCAGTATATTAGTGGGATGATGTAGATTTTTGTCAAAACTTAGGAAGATCATAGAAAGAAAATCAATAACTTATCATATAGGAGTGCAGTTGGTGTCTGCATACTTAGAATTTCATGTTTTTAATTGAATATTTAAATCAAATCTGCGTGACTTCTTCATTGTCATCTGTGTTAAATGGGTAGCAGCTGACGTCTCTAACCTAGTTATTGAAATATATCCTATCTCTTATAGTTAACATCAATCCTGAACTGAACATGAATGATAAATTAATGCTACTTATACAAGTTAATGTCTTGCAATATCAGAAGCAAAACTACCTGCATATTGTCCAGAAGTACGTATTGGATTACGAAAATACTTCTGCTTTTGCTTAATGCAGAAATGTTAGCTTACATTCCAGTTTTAACTTATTGGGAGCGCTCACCTCATATTGAATGACAGAGCAAGCGTTGAGGAGAATGAATAACTTGTAGATCTGATAGGAGACCCAGAACATGCATGAGCAGAAGTTGTTGACATGGAGCTCCACTTCTGTTTTCCTGAGACTCTCACTCAAGCCAGCAACAGCGTAGTATGATTCCACAAGCATAGTAACGAAGCTCAACGCAGTCAATGCTAGAAGCGGCACGGAAAATATTGAATTCAAAGTCCGGCAAACACCTGTAATTGAAACATGCAAGTATTGACGAATGTAATTTTAAGGCATAATAGTGGCTGTGTTATTTTGTACACCTAGTCATATATAATCTTGGGTATATAATTTATTATGGTATGGAACGACTTACTCGTCAAAAGTGGCGAAATTACTGAAAGTTATCTACGTTAACCATTACCCTCACTGTATAAAACGTCTGACAAGTTGGGTGGTCAGTATAGCTTCCTCACATATTATGGCATGGACGTATAGAATTAGTTGGAGAACAAAGTTCGAGTCGAGATGATTGATAAATCGACGTTATAAAGTTAACGTTTGCGTTAATTAATCCAACGGCTATGAAATTTATAGGGGAAATTTCTAAGGGCTAAACCGCACAATCCTTGAAAATTTCGTATTAAACGGTCCATTATTCTCGGAGTTTTATCCGTATCGATCAATTTTAGTTTTGCACATGCGCTATAATTATTATTCTACCAATGGCAATATAATTCAATGGAAATTTTCCTGGATGCATCTACTCCCAGAGTTTGAACAAAATCGGACCGACATATGATAAGGAATCGACGTTATAATAAATTAACGTTTGCGCATGCGCACAAACAACCAACCATGTGACGGCAATGAACGTTATAGGGGATCGTCCAGAAGCCCTCTCGCACAATCCCTGAAAATTTCATGAAAATGGTTCCATTAGACATGGAGTTTTGCGCAATGGTTATTATTCAATTAACCGCACTATAATGTATAGGGCATTTTTCTAGAACATATACCCAAATACTTACCGAGTTTGAACGAAATCGGACCAACAGATGATGAGAAATCGACGTTATGAGAAATTCACGTTTGCGCATGCGCACAGACTATTGTTGATTCGATAGAATTAAGAATTATAGGGAACCGTCTAGGAGCTAACCCGCACAATCCCTGGAAATTTAATCGGAATCGGACTGAAAATTGGTATAGTTTTGAACGTGACAAGGATTTACCATATACAGACAAACAGACACGGAACCAAAATTGTTCAGCAAGCTCTGAAACTCAAAAAGCAAATGGAAATTTGGGTTTCGGAGGACAACAATTTTTTCGACTTCAATCACGAGCACTAATTTTCCCCACCTTCGGTAGTGAGGAAGCAAAATCTATAAGGGACCCAAAAAAAAAAGCCAACCCACTCACTTCCTGAAAGTACCAAAACTGACTGGAGGGTTTCGGCTTTTTGGACTGAAATTGAGCCATGTTTTGTCAATATTGATGCCTTTTACTACCATCTGAGGGCCTCTAGTTTAAATTATCTATCAATATTGATACATGCATATATATGGATATTTTGAATACAGCGAATGATTTTAAGGACATGCAATTCCAGGCATTCTGCTAATCTTTAATAAATGATCATTTAGAATACTAAATCAAAATGAAGTAGCCTCACCATGAACATCGTGGAAAATCTTCAAAAGTGCTCCCATTTTTGCTCTCTCCTTCATGTCGAAAATCGCGGTTTTTCTGGTCTTCACGTAACGGTTGATGAGGGCTAAAAACGTATGGGAGATTCCAACCAGTTGCCCAAATAGGATGATCTCCAGGAAGCAGATGGTATCGAAGACATTGTAAGAGAGAAGGAATAGTCTGGATAGTGTGGTATAATCGTAGATTTGGATATCCCATAATGCAAGGGGTATGACGATGCAGAAGACGGTCTTGATTTGAGAAGTGTTCCTCTGTAAGGGATATTTGGGATAAAACTGTAAAGCTAGGAAACGATTGTGGATGGCGTGGCACTCGCTTAGATATCTTCTGATATTAGACCTCTCGTGAGTAACCTTGAACATACACACGAGTGTAACTGTAACTAATACGATAAATTGTGCGAACGACGCCCAGATAGAATCTTTTTTTATGAAAATATTTTCGAATTTTTCTTCCAGCGAGTAAACTGCGAGAAGAACTATGGAGATGAAATTCGTGAAGACCAGAGTAAAGTCGAGGTTGAGGTCGCCATTCACGGGGAAAATGCCAACAATCCTGTGAACTGCCAATATAGGAACAATGGACTTTTCTGGGCCACACATTCCTGAAACACAGAATTAACAGCGTAATATTTTGTACTGAATTATTGGTTTTCATTAACATTAACTAGTATAGACGATAAATATATAGGCATGCACAAGTAGCCACAGTCACAAGTCTGCCACTCATTTAACTATGTACTTTACCTTGTTTATAGCGAAATTATCATTATTCGAATTACAAAGTAATAATAAAATGAATAAAGGTAAGTACCTTCAAAAATAAAATTTACGCTGTATAGCGGCTCTAATAAGTTACCTATTTCCAGAGGAGTTGAGATTTGTACTAAAATATGGAAGCTGGTGTTTTTATCCGTTACTCTATTGTAAATATGTGTCTATGCCCTCACCAACCTTTATCATTCCAGTTAGGAGCTAAGCTAACACTCCTAAAATAATAGTTCAGACCTTGACGATATATGTGGTTTTTTGGTATGGGGGGGGGGGGGGGGGGGTTGGTAATTTTATCTACTTACCTACTGACATTACAAGGTAAATGAAACATAGTTTCCGACCTCCATAGCCATTACTGAATAATGAGATTAAAATTGTGTAGCCGATTCTTGTAACCTGTTTGCTAGTTATGATTCACGTTGTTTATCGGTTGTTCCATTAGAAGTCTTTAAAAAAAGTCGAGCGCGTGGAACAGTGGGCAATCTCATTTTTCGTATCGAATAAATGTCCATAACCAAGTCATTCTACGTTCATTTCAGACTACCCTGACTCCTTCTTACTGTAGTAACGCAGTTTGCTTGTGCAGCCATTCGTGTCCGGTGCGGGACACTATTAGATTCTAACATATATTTTGTTGGCTAGTTACCTTCTGTAATTTGCGGGGAGACAGTGGTATCATTTCAGAGTCTTCAACTCGTGGCTCACTCTGAGTAACGCCTGGAGGCAGTTTTTCAGCTAATAGTCACCCAGGGGGAATCTCCCAGAATCCTCATGGTAAGTGAATACTTTATTTCCTTTGACTGCTCTGTGACCTTGCATTTTGTACTGTTTCTCAGTCATTATTCCCCTTAGCTACCAGGGCCACAAAACTGCAGTCATTTCGTGTCTCCCATTAATTTCATTTTGCAACCTCTCTAAATCTCCAACATTTCTAGTTTGATAGGGACAGCTACGTCTTATTTATAACAACGTGCCTCCCTATTGACACAGTGGTCACGTTGAGTTGAAGATAGTCATTTATGTGGCGGTTTCATCTCATCCACACCCGTAGTCACATATACGTCCCACGTAGGTCCATTCAAGCGTTCCCCTGGTAACCCGCCCCTCAAGAAGTTATTTTGTGGCCAGCTACTCCCAGCTTCCTTGGTAGTATCTTTCTACACTATTGTGACCGCCCGGTAACATCCCCCTTTTGTCACGATAACTTTCGTGTCTAGTTCCTTAAGTAATTTAGCTTCATTTTCCCTTCCCCTTATAGCTTGAACCGGCTTACAGTACCATTGTGAAAACTGAGGAAACCATAGTTGAAACATAGACGTTAGCATCCTCCAAAAGAATTTCGATGAAGAACTTGTTTAGAACCATTGCAACAGGTTTGTTTTATTGTTCGTTTCATTTTGGAAATTAGATAATAGCGGGAGTTTTGTCATGAAATGAAACATCACAAAAGACTGTACTTTTTGTGTCCATAAATGCGCAAAAAATTTGAAAAGTTGTAAATTATATTGTCAGAGCATAGGTAATATTACACATTAATTTCAAGCCCTAAATTTAAAATTTTACAAAATTGGGTGACATTATGTGCATACATGCTAAATGCTGTTGTACAAGCCAATTCGATCATTTTGCAGGTCTGCCTTTAAACCTCCTTTAACGGAAAAGGAGGTTCTCCTCCATTTCACGAGTTCGTCAATTTCTACAATGTTTTTAAAGATTCCTAATGGAACAACAACCGATAAACAACATTAATACATGATGAGGTTACAAGAATCAGCCACACAATTTTTATCTCATTATCCAATAATGACTATGAAGGTGGGAAACTATATTTGGCTTACCTTGTAATGTCAGTAGGTCAAAAGATCAAACCACTTAACCCACCCAATACCGAACAACCACACACACCATCTCTAGTCTAGACTATTATTTTAAGTGACTGCTAGCTTAGCCACTAACTGAGTTGATGAAGGTAGATGTTGATGAGGTGTGGGCTCCAGTTTACTATAGAAAAAAGACGGAAAACACTTAACCGGCTTGCGGCTTCCGTATTTTACTACAAATTTGAAATTTCCAGAAAAACCTTATCAGAGCAGCTATTAAATTTTCATTTTATTTTGAAGTACATCATAAATTATTTTGTTATTATTTTGGAATTCTACGGATGAAAATGTTGGCATGAACAATGAGTGGTAGAATTGTACCTGATGCCATGTTCAACCACAAGATAATGGTGTAGGTCTACTTATTCATCGTCTATACTACTTAATGTCAATGCAAACCAATAATTTAATACAAAATATTACTCTGTTTACTCCTTTTTTCAGGAATGTGTGGCCCAGAAAAGTCCATTGTTCCTATATTGGCAGTCCACAGAATCGGAGGCATTTTCCCTGTGAATGGCGACCTCAACCTCGACCTCACTCTGGTCTTCACGAATTTCCTTTCCATGGTCCTGATTGCTGTTTACACGCTGGAAGAAAAATTCAGAAAGGCTTTCATAGAAAACGTTTCTACGTTGCCGTCTTTCATAGAGTTTGTCACAGTAGTCACAGTGGCATTGGTGTGCATCTTTAAGGTTACCCATGAGAGGTCCAAAATCAGAAGATACCTAACTAAGTGCCACGCTATCCACAATCGTTTTCTAGCCTTACAGATCCAACCCAAATATCCCTTACAGAGGAACACTTCTCAAATCAAAACCGTCTTTTGCATCGCCATCCCACTTGCATTATCGGATATCCAAATCTACGATTATACCTCACTATCCAGAATATTCCTTCTCTCTTACAATATCTTCGACACCATCTGCTTCCTGGAGATCATCCTATTTGGGCAACTGGTTGGAATCTCCCATACGTTTTTAGCCCTCATCAACCGTTATGTAAAGGCCAGAAAAACCGCAATTTTCGAATTGAAGGAAAGAGAAAAAATTGCAGAACTCTTGAAGATTTTCCACGATGTTCATGGTAGGATACTTTTATTTTAATATAGTTTTCTAAATATCATTTATTAAATGATAGTAGTATGCCAAAAAATATATCTCCTTGGAATTATTTTCTATTTTTGCAATTATCTTGGAAGTTTTATTTGTAATACATGCATCGTATATATATATATATCAAAATACATAAAAATAGAATTCGCCATGATTGCTCAACTACCTTGTAAGGATGAATATAAGGATGGACGACACATTAACCAATTCGTTGTCAAAGATAACAAGCTGAAACGTTTTTGCCAATTTTGATGAGATTTTTAGGGTTTGAGTGGATTGGTTTTTTGGGGTCCTATATACGTTTTTCTATAGTTATTAATGCGTAACATAGATCATAGATCATTTTCAATTATTTCGTCACATTGACTTCAACTACATATGTTTTTAAGTGTGTCAAAAGCGTACAAACTAAAACAGAAATCCAACAACGTATTTTTAGAAGCACAAAACGGTAAGTACCTAAGTATTTTTATTAGAATCTATAAACAACGATGTAACTAAGTCCCAATTTATGTATCTTGGGTCTTCATTCTACCATCACTACATCGTACTTTTCTTTCTGTTTTGCACCTTGGTAGTGGTGGAGATCATACGCAAGGAACACAAATAACTTTTTGTTGGGGGTAGGGATTCGAAATACCACGTCACTAATCACTTTCACAATTCCACAAGGTCCTAACGAGGAAAACTGAAATTTGGGACTGATGCCCAGTCGTCGTCAAGATCCGAAGTGCCAGTAGTAATTTCCAGGTTTGAATCGTGGTTTATTCGTATGCACGTCATACCTACTGTCGTTTAACCGTATAAGCTGCCTTGAGCAGTGGCGGATCCAAGGGGGGGCCATTGGGGCCATGCCCCCCCCCCCCCCCCCCCAAATCCCACAAAAAGTATATATATATTTTTTTTTTCAAACATTCTTTTTTTAATGGTTTTTATGTTTAGTTTAAAATGACTTCAGAATATGTTTCCCATAATGATTTGAAAATGTCCAAATCGAATCCGTTTTCAACATTTTCAACCGGGTGCCACGCACTTTAAATTCGAAAAGTATTTAATCCCATTGTTTCATCTATTATGCACCTTTTTGTAGACTTTTTTTTGTATGGTTATTTTTTGTTATCGAAACTAAAGATGAATTTGAAACTCGTTCATATTAATTTTGCCAGTGCTTTTCACCTAAAAATCAGTTTTCCCAAATCACTCATTAGAGCTCAGGACAGTAAATATTCGAGTGTCACCGTTTGAGTTCAAGGATTCAATTTTCATTCGCGCTGTTCTACAATTTGTTGTACAAGTTTAATTTAATTTGCCCGATTCCCGCCAATACGATTAGCGCCATCTAGTCTTACTATGAGTTTGTGTATGTGTGTTTAGAGGGGGGATTAAGCTAGAATGCTTGCATTGCACTTGCCAGTGTTGTATCACGTGATCGTTCATTCACTTTAAAAGAGAGTGACAGCAAATTTCGCACAATCTTGTTGGTCGACACACACACGCGTCTCATACACCACAAGTGAGCCTTTCTTACCGCTATGTTCACCAAAAAAAAGTAAGAGAAGATTTCTTTTGCTTTGTCGATGCGTACAGCGCTATTCGAGATGAAGATGTCAATGAACATACTGGGGAACATCGACTTACCGGCGTAGCTCTAGGCCACATCGTGGAGGATATTGTGGAGTCGGCTTCACTGGATTTGTCACAATGCGTAGGCGTAGGTACAGACAACTGCAACGTCATGGCAAGTGACGACGTGGGAGCGATAACAACTCTTAAACTAAAAGCACCGTTTGCAAAAAGATGTCCTTGTTTCAATCATTCATTAAACAACTCTTTGGGAAAAACCTCCACCGTGGTTGATTGTCGGAATGCCGTTGGTACTATGAAAGAAGTGATCCAGTTCGCCAATTCGTCCGCAAAACGAACTAAAGTTTTAAAGGCAAAATTAGGGTCTTCCTTTGCAGGCTTGTGCGAAACAAGATGGAGTGAAAGGCATGATGGCATTCTGCAGTTTCGAACAACGTTGCTAAAAATCACAGATGCGTTTGAAGATATTGAAAAATGGAGCGATAGGAAAGCAGCATCAAAGGCTTTTTGTCTGAAAACTGCTTCGCACAACAGCCAGTTTTTAGTATCTGTCATCGTTCTTTCTGACATTTTGGGAATCACTCGACAACTTAGCGTTATTCTTCAAGCTGAAAACCTGGACCTTCAAGGAGCAAGCGATGCTCTCAAAGACGTGCTAGCAATTTTGGAGAATCGCCGGCAAAATGCAGAAGATCATTTCAAGTGCCTCTTTGAAGAAGTGCGAACAATGGCCCAGGACTTGGACGTGGAGATATCGGTCCCACGCACTACAAACAGTCAAAATCATCGCAATAACGTTCCATTTCAAAATCCGGAGCATTATTATTTGCGGTTAATATATATTCCAGCTTTGGACCACGTTATCGCAGATCTGAACGAACGTTTACCTGAAGAAACATTAGAATGTTTTGGTCTTTCTGTATTTGTTCCTAAGAACATGAATGATTATAGGCAGGATGTTGAAACAGCTATACAAATCTTTTCTCAACGTCCCCGGAGGCACTGAAACTTTTAAGATGCGCCATGAATATGAAGCCTGGGTACAAAAATGGAAGAGGGAAAAAAGTCGGGGTAACTTACTTCCAGCAACCGCAATCGAAGCATTGAACTTGTGCAATCAGGATCAATTTCCGCTGATTTGGAAAATGCTCCAACTTTTTTCAACTTTACCAGTGAGCAACGCCACGTCGGAACGTTCTTTTTCGACTCTTCGAAGATTAAAAACATGGTTAAGAACTAAGATGACTGAAGACCGACTTACTGGCTTAGCTCTTCTGAATGTACATCTTGACATACCTGTTAATAGCGACAATATAATCGAAAGATTCGCCAAACAAAAAGCAAGACGACTTAATGTTATCATTTAAACAGAAAGCACAAAACTTGATGTTTGTAAATTGCAAATTTTAAAATATAAAAGTATATTGTAAATAAATAATTGTTAATTTTACAATCAAATTTAAAACAGTCTTTTATTTATTTATAGAGCTAGAAAAAACAAAATTGTTGGGATATTTGAGATTAAATGGCCCCCCCCCAAAAAATGTTTCTAGATCCGCCACTGGCCTTGAGCAACTGTTTACGTACGATTTCGTGCCCTTGATTGAGTTGCTCTTTTAGCGTCTGGACGTTGGTTGGCTGTGCTGAAGTATCGGGAACTGGTCCATCTAGAAGATGCATAGGAATCATCAGCTCTCCCCCCATGATCATCTTTGCTGATGAGTGGCAACAGAATGCAGGGTAGCTTCAAATCCCAGTCCCGCTGGTTGCTATCCACAACCTTGGCTAGAGCTTCCCACAGGGTGCGATTGTAATGCGTTGAAATATTCACGAAACGGCCAAAATATGCATAACTCTCCGAAATTGACCAAAATATGCTATTTTAATTTAACAAACGCCAAACGCTCCAGATACTCTCAAAGGAAAAGCAGAATGCTATATTCGATAAAAACACATATGCAAATTCCAGTCCCTAGTCATGAGTAGAGACCGGATTTTTATCCAATTGCATATCACCTGAGGCATCCGAAGATTGCATCATTGTTTGAGTTTACTTCAGTTGGTCTCAAATTTTATATCTCATATTTTTGCATATTCGAGCTATATTTATGCACATTTGGGGAGAATTTCGTCATACTGCATAATTTAGAGATAAAAAAGTGACAAAATTGTAAACTAACCTTGACCATTTTCAGAGAATTGGAGAAAGTAAAAAACAATGTAGGTACGTGTGGGAGTTCCTGTCGGAGAGAGAGAAATGTTGGGAAAGAAACCTGCGGTCAAAATGTTCCACGCATTAAGGACCGTATGCCCATCAAAAGGAAACAGTTTACCATTTTTATCTAACTCGAAAATCCATTCTCGAACTTTTGAACCATAAGGCGTACCACTTTTTGGCATTTTGAACAGAATTTTAGTGGTCCTCTGAGGACATGAGTATTGGAGAAAGATACGACTTGAGTAAATTGACTGAGTTACAGACCCTGTAATTTTGAGTAATTTGAAATTCGGTCCGATCACTTAAGTTGATGTGGAGCGTTCATTTCCCATCTAGAAGAATATCCTCCCTGATCACAGACCCAAGTTTGTTCAAGACAACCTGGAAATGTATATTCTTGTAAACGTACGTAAACCACGAAAACCTGGCGCATGTTCAGGAAGGGAAACAGCTGCTTGCATTGAGCTGTTAATTATTGAGTATTCTGTAAAAACCCTATACCTAATATTAAGCAACTTTCAGAATTATAAGTTCAGATTTTTTTCTTTTCAAGTGTTGAATTCTATCTCCCGTATTTTACTTGTTTTTGATGCATATATCTGTTGCATATTTCATTGATTTTTACTGCATATTCTATGGCATGTTTGGGGCATTTATGCTGCATAAAAATCCGGTCCTCTAGTCATGAAGTAGACTGTGAGACAGGAAACCGGGAAATCCATCCCTGGGGAATGTATATACAATTTGTTGAACTCGGTGTTGAATGTTTCCGAACTTTTGGCGGTGCTAACTCGGAGCATGTCATGGGTTACTGAACACAGATATTTTATATATGTATTATAGTATATTGTTGGGAGTAGCCTCCAGCATAGTGATGCGAGTTGCTAGGAGCGGGACACTGACTGGCTGGATGATTTACTTGAATTTATGGTTTCTATGTTTTTGATTCTGTGAATAAAACTCATTCCGTTCTCTGTTCCATAAAATCGCATTGGTGTCAGAAGTGGGATTCCGGTATCTACGATGAATCCTGAGGACGGTTTCTGTTTGCGTAGTGGTCGGTTGCTCATAGCCGCATCGATTTGTGACCAGGAGTGTCGGGCCGCACGGGAACGTTGCAGACGGCGATGAGCCTGCTCGGCGGGGGCGTTGAAGGGGCAGCCAATTCAGTCGTTTTGTCACCTCCAGTCATTGAACAAGGAGACACTCTCCGTGCGGATATGATCGGAAGTAAGGGCTTTGTTTCGCGAGTTCCAAGTGGTGATCCGCCAAGAATTAGAAGACGGTTTGGGTGAGCACGCTGCGCAGGCCCCCCTGGAGATTCGACCCTCGGGCCACTAATGATGAAGGGATTCCTCAACAAGGGATTCCTCCCAATCTTGTTATAGGGGGCACTCCTCAAAAGTATGACGGCGCGATTCCATGGGAGGAGTACCGCGAACATTTTGAGACAGTCGCGATTGCAAATGGCTGGAGCTATGGGACTAGGGGCTTGGCCCTGGGAGCTTCGCTTGTAGGACCTGCACTATCTGTGCTTTTAGACGTGACTGCCCGGGACTACAATCAGATCTCAGCTCAACTGGCGGCACGGTATGGCGTGGAGAACCGCAGCCAAGTGTATGTAATGCTATTGCGGAATAGAAGGCAACGACCGGGGAAGAAATCCAGCAGTACCAGGCAGACGTTCGCACCCTCGCAAGAAGGGCGCTCCCGGGGACACCGCCCCAAATGGTGGAAATTCTTGCCATACAGCAGTTTGTCGAAGGTCTGTCACTCGGGTGAAGGAATTGGTTATGATGGCAGCCACGAAGTCTTTAGAACAGGCCTTGGCGGTGGCGCTACAATCTGAAGCGGCTGTGCGTTGTGCTCGGGGCCCTGGAGGCCTCCTGGCTGTGCGAGAAGTGTCTACCCCTGCTAATGACGCCCTTCAAATATATCAGGTTGTGCAAGCTGGAAGAAGAGGCAACATGATCTGTTTCCGGTGTGAAGGACGGGGCCATATGGCCAGGGAGTGCCCGCTGACAAAATGCTTCAAATGTCAGCAGCTCGGGCATCGAGCCATAAATTGCCCCACATCGGGAAACGGCCCACGGACCTAGACTGGGGCCAGTCTAGGTCCAGGCAACATCAACCCCGTCAAGCCACAGACCATTCAAGCCAGACTGACCAGGGAGTGTACCCCGTGAGTGTGTCGTCAGTCATCGTCAGGGGCAGTATAAACGGTAGACCCTGTGCAATGCTGGTAGACACAGGCGCTGTTGTGACGGTTCTCAGAGCGGAACTTGTACAACCGATTGAGGTGGACAAAGGTGGGGCCATGTGGCTACGATCGGCGACAGGACAAGAATTTCCGGCAATTGGAACGGCTGAAGTGGAAGTGGAGCTGCAACCTGGGAAACGGGTGACTCACCGTGTAGTAATTGCAGATATCCAAGAGGACTGCATCCTCGGGATGGATTTCCTCGCAAAGGTGGGCTGTGTGGTGGATACAGCTGCTGGAGCCATTACAATAGCCCAGATCAAAAGATGGAGTTGAACTGGAAGAGGAAGGCCAGGGACTTGGTGAACTACAACCCACACTGCAAGAGGAAGACCACCTACATCCATTGCTCCGGAGTTGTGCTGAGAAATTAGAGTCCCATCTGTTCCAGGAAGCTGCTGCCATGCTGGCTGAATTCAGGGACGTGTTTGCTGCGGACAAAAAGGTAGTGGGTCACTTCGCTGATGTGGTCCACGAGATAGATGTGGGACAACATGGAGCCATCAGGCAAGCCCCGCGAAGATTGGCGCCCGATAAACTCCGTGAAGTGGACAGTTTGGTGCGTCAAATGGAAGAGATGGGTGTCGTTGTACCCTCCTCCAGCGATTGGGCTAGCCCTGTCGTGATGGTGAAGAAAAAGGACGGGTCTACACGCTTCTGTGTCGATTATCGACAGCTAAACGATGTGACGGTGAAGGATTCATATCCCTCCCCCGAATTGACGACATTTTGCGAGCTGTGGGAGGTCACACATGGTTCTCGTCCCTCGACCTTCAGAATGGATATTGGCAAGTGCCCTTGTCGCCAGATGCCCGCAGGAAAACAGCCTTCTGCACGCCCCACGGCCTTTGGGAATTTCGCGTCATGCCCTTCGGGCTTTGTAATGCTCCCGCGACCTTCCAGCGTGCCATGTCAGGGCTGTTTCGGGAACAAATTCGTATGGGAAAAGTGCGGGTTTACCTCGACATGTTTTGATCATGGCCACCTCATTCCAAGAGCATGTAGAGGTAGTGAGGGGTGACGGGGTTGACGGTGAGGAGTTGACGAGAGCCCGAGCCGCTGGCATTAAGCTGAACCCTCGAAAATGTGAGTTTTTCAAACAAGAACTGCGTTATCTGGGACACGTCATCACTGAGGCAGGGGTGCAGACAGACCCAGAGAAAACGAATGCTGTGCAAAATTGGCCCAGACCCACCACAGCTAAAGAGGTGCGTGCATTTGTTGGCTTCTGTTCTTATTACCGGCCTTTTGTTGATCACTTTGCCGACATCACAGCTCCTCTATATAACCTACAGAACGAGAAGAAGATGTTTAAGTGGACTGAAGAGTGTGAAGTGGCATTTATCCGGCTGAAACATGCGTTGACTCATCCCCCTGTGCTCGCGTTTCCAGAGGAAGGACGACAGTACATTGTAGATGTGGATGCCAGTGGCAGGGCCATTGGAGCGGCGCTTTCACAAGACCAACAGGCAGGAGAGCGAGTGATTGCCTATTTCTCTAGGTGCCTGCAACGTTCGGAAAGGAACTATTGTGTGACCCGCCGAGAGCTCCTAGGAGTGGTTCAAGCATTGGAACACTTTGCCACATATGGGCTTGATAGTGGGGAGCCAGTGATAATAAGGACAGACCACGCATCATTGGATGGTTAAAGGGGTTTAAAGAACCAGATGGGCAGCTAGCCAGATGGTTAGAACGGTTGTCACGCTTCAACTGGACAATCAAATACCGGAAAGGGGCTCACCATGGCAACGCTGACGGGCTGTCCCGGCGACCTTGCCTCACAGATAAATGTGCTCACTGTACTCGGCTGGAGAGGAAGAAAGAAGAGATCACTGTGGCTCGCGTGGAAGTGGATGTTCGTCTGAACTGGGAGGAGGAGCAACAGAAAGACCACACATTAAGGGAGCTGCGAAGCTGGATTAAAACCCAACCCACAGAGGCAAACTTGACAGCCGCTTCCCCCATCGTCAAAGCCCTGTGGGCTGAGCGCAAGTTGCTCTTCCTAGAGGGAGGTGTTCTATACAGAAAGTGGCCCGGAGACCCAGGACCTGCACTGTCGCAAGTTTTAGTTCCAAAACACCTGATTGAGATGATAGTAGCTCGCTGCCATGACCTGGGACACTTTGGAAGGAGGAGGACGGAGGCACAGATACGTCAACTGTTTTTTTTGGAAGGGAATGGCGCGGGACGTACGCGACTATCTGGGGAAATGTGAGCCTTGTGGCAGGAGAAGAGGAGGGGCTGAAAACAAGCGGAAGGCACCTCTGCAGAAATTTGTCGTGGGAGCCCCTTTTGAGCGACTGGGGATTGACTTGGTTGGGCCACTACCAAGGTCACTTCGAGGAAACAGATACATCGTGGTAGCCATTGACGCCTTTACCAAGTGGCCAGAAGCGTTCGCCATCCCAGATAAGACTGCAGAGACTGTCGCAGAAGGGTTGTTTGAGCACATTGTGGCGAGATTTGGGGTTCCCCTGGAAATCCACACCGACCAGGGGACCAATTTCGAATCTCAGACCTTCCAGGAAGTGATGAAAATACTTGGGGTGCACAAAACCCGGACGACAGCCCTGAGGCCGCAAAGCAATGGCCTCGTAGAGCGCTTCAATCGCACCTTATGGGATCTTTTGTCGAAATTGGTCAGCCACCACCAAAAAGACTGGGATCAACAAATTCCAACGGCCTTATTGGCCTACAGGGCGACCCAGCATTCGTCCACGAAGTTTTCACCAGCCCTCATGGTCTATGGTCGGGAACTCACTCTGCCGTTGACTCTCCTCCGTGACCGAGTGCCAGAGGAAACTATTCCAATCACCGATTTTGCCAAAATTCTTCAGGAACGGCTGGAGCGCATCCATGAGCTTGCACGCGGCAGGCTGGGCCTGGCAGTTGAGAAAATGCAGCGAGACTACGATCTGCGGGCCCATCCGACAATTCTGGAAGAGGGAAGTAACGTGTGGCTGCACAGTCCAAAGAGAACGGTGGGGCGTTGCCCGAAGTTAGATTCCCAATGGGTGGGACCGTGCCAGATCCTGAAGGCCATCACAGACGTCCTCTATCGCATACGGTTACCATCAGGGCGCCGAAAAGTGGTCCACGTTGATCGGCTGGGACCTTACAAAGGGGAGGAAGGGAGAAGTGTTGGGAGTAGCCTCCAGCATAGTGATGCGAGTTGCTAGGAGCGGGACACTGACTGGCTGGATGATTTACTTGAATTTATGGTTTCTATGTTTTTGATTCTGTGAATAAAACTCATTCCGTTCTCTGTTCCATAAAATCGCATCAATATATAGTATAGATATATATATAGTATAGAAACTAAAAATTATAAGACTAAGTATGCAAAAGTACATAGCCTCTAATATGCCTAAAAACGTCAGTATTTAGTATTTGTCGTGTTTCTATTACAGGTGTTTGCCGAACTTTGAATTCAATATTTTCTGTGCCGCTTCTAGCATTGACTGCATTGAGTTTTGTTTGTATGCTTGTGGACTCATATTATGCTGTTGCTAGTTTAAGTGAGAGTCTAAGGCAAACAGATGTGGAGCTACAATTCTTCAGTTTCAGCTCATGCATGTTTTGGTTCTTCTATCAGATGTACAAGTTATTCATTCTCATCAAAGCTTGTACTACTATTCAAAGTGAGGTAAACACTCCCCATAATTAAGACAAACATGTAAGGTAAATAATTAAAATAATATATCTCAACAGTTTATTTACTAAATAAATTCACTAAATAATCAAAATGCAACAACAAAAAAACGGCGCTCCGCCCCTCACCAAGGGGCAAGCCCCCTGGACCCCCGGTTAACTCTATTTACGTACTTCAAATGAAATTATTGATACGCAGAATGTGTTTTAGCTCAAGCATATAAACCCTTGAAACTCGCATATAGAAAAATGACTTAGATTTTGCGGTATATCTTATCAGTTATCACTACTATGTCAAGTTGTTTTATTTATTTATCACCAACTCAACTACCCACCACCAGCTCAATGAAATCATCAGAAATTAACAAGCAGTTGTAATCATGTTCACAATATCAATGATTGAGAATGACCACCTAAGTGTAAATAATTATTCAAATAACCATGCTCATAACTCAGCTTGTTGACTTCGCACTTCGCAGTAGTTAACATGATATGGTTGGATAAATCGAGAGCTATCGAACGAATGATCAACGAATTTTGGGGCATGAAAAATGTCGAAGTACCATTTCCCTTATTTTCGTTGCATATTTTCGTTACACATACACGTTTCGTTTTCGGTCGGAGATGCCAAGGCTAAAACACATTTTGTGTTAAAACTGTTGTTAATATTGGTTTATAAAATCTCTTTTATTTATAAGAATGAAACTCCGTCTGTTTGTCCTTGCTATGCACGGCCAAACGGCTGAGTGGTAGGATTTTCTTGGGATTTTCCGAAAGGGGGCACAAGCGAATTTAAAATTTTCTAATCCCACCCGAACCATGGGCCGTAGGGCGGGAGTGGGTTCGAAGTAAGTTTTAATGTGCGCTTTTACGACTTCCCCGCTTCCCCTACCCCTCTAAACGGCCGTCGAAAATTCCGGAAAAATACCGGTTTCGTAGGTTTTTGTACGACAAAGACGTCGGCGCTATCGGATCGCGAAAAAAGTATCAGGAGATGCGTCAAAAAAATTAAAGAGTAGGGACCCGTTTTCTCGAAAATTACGATGAAAAACTTGGTTTTTTCCGATTAAAATATACCCCATAAAGGTACGTTTTTCGGGACGATTTTTGTGGGCAAAATAAAGGTTTGATCCTGCCGAATCTTAATCCGAAATCGGATATCGAAAAAAGTGACGGGAAGTCGGTCAAAATGCGAGGGGAAGCGAGGCCAAGCGATTAAAATGAGAAATTAATTGTGCCTTGAACGCAAGAAGGCTCTACGAAGACGTGAAGGGGTTTGATGACTCAGGTGTTTCACAATTTTGCGAGCAGGTACACATAGGTATTCAACTATACCTTGCGAGCGAAGTGAGAGCTATTTCAACTGAATTAATACGGATTTTTTCCAACAAATATACAGCAATACCTTGCGAGCGAAACGAGCAACATCCCCGAATAAACTTTTCGTGGTTCCACGTAGTTTTATAAGATTTAATTTGTTTGTACGAATTTCCAACAGAAAAAAACGTCTGCCAAGTTGGGTGGGCATATAAATTCCTCAAGCTAGCGAGGCGAGCAGCATCCCCTTCAAACTTTAACCCTACCCTTAGGGATCCCCTACATCTTTCAATTGTAATACATTGCATCTACACAGCCACACCTTGCGAGCGAAGCGAGCAACTTAATGGGGCGGTCCAGGGTTTTTCCTACACATATACAGCCATACCGAGCGAGCGAAGCGAGCAACAACCCCTACACACGTTAAACCTACCCTTAGGAATCTATCGTTTGTGAGCGAAGCGAGCAACATTCCCTACATGCCAAACTTTGCTAGCGAAGTGAGCAACATACCCTACATGCCACACTTTGCGAGCAAAGCGAGCAATTTAACGGGGGTCCAGGGGGCTTGCCCCCTGGCTGGACGTGGAGGCAAGCGAAGCGAGCCGAGAGCAGCTATTGAAATATGAAAATGTAAGGCACCTAGGTATTGTTATTTAGCTACATAAACATCTTTGTATTATTTTGCTGGAATAATTAATTCAAAGCGTATTTGTATAAATTATACGCTAGTTGCAATTTACATTGTTCCGGAATCCAAAATCTAGGAGTTGTAGGTACCCGTGCTAGTCCAAAATATATGTTACTAGCTATTAAGTTGTTTAGGTGACATTTACCAATCAAATCAGCTTCATTTGCCAGAGCACAATGTGCAGGACAATTATCAAAATTAACCATCACAAGCAAAACTAGGAACAAAAACATAAAATCATACATCATAATATTTCAAGTAGCCAACTCGAAGAGGGGGGGGGGGGGATATGAAACTTGAAATTAATAAACATCAGAAAAAAGGAGTAAAATCTTGTAATTTCCTTATGAGAAGGGTACCTACCTCATCTACAGCCCTAAGGGCGGCCCGGCCGGACAGTCCCCTTGAACATACAAATTTAGTTTAGATTTTGGTTTTTCGTATAAGCTAAGATGGATTTCAGGGCCTAAGCAACAAGGACCTGGTTTTAACTTTAGGTTAGTAAGTTGAGCCCAATTAAGGCCAATCGTACCTAATTTTATTACGATTTTTTTCTTAATAGATGGCAGCACCATCAGGGGCAAATTTAGATTACAAACTATGGCTCGAGATTTTGTCCGATTTTGATTCTAAAAACGGCGTTGAACTCAGTACAAACATAGAATTGGTTGTACATTCGATTTTAAATTTTAAAATTCAAATTTTCAACTGCTCTACAAGAATTGTTGAAAAAGTTTTTGTTTTTGAAAAAAGTGGGCTACAACGTCGAAAGTAAAAAACATATAGAATTCAACACATTTTTTCGAAATCAAAATTGAATGATCACAACGGCGCCTGATTTTGGTGACCTAGGTATTATTTTCAATATTGATGCCACAAAATGAATAATTGAACTATATTAGACGAATGCTAAGGAATATTTATCCCAAAACAATGTTTCTCTGCTACAGCTGAAACCAGTACGACATTGTATATTGTATTTTAATAAGATCATGATGCAAAGTTGTTGGAGCATTTTAGCCGCTTTCAACAGACTTTTGAAATTTTCTTCTGTGAGTAAACGAAACAGCTATTTACTAATTAAAGTATTATTCTATCTACAGGCGAATAAATTCACTATCGAACTGAGGGAAATAATTGCAACTGCTGACCCAGGACAACTCTCCAAAACGGTATTAATATACGACTTCACTGTTCATAAAATATAATGTCATAATATCATGTGAAAACGACAGATTGTTTAAACAGACTCTGAATCCCCTGATCCTACTCTTTAATTCTTCTTATTGAAGAGAACAAGCCTAGAACTACGTGAATGTGTGTGTGTGTGTGTGGGGGGGGATTGAGGAATGGAGTGAACATATCCCTTCCGTTTTGAGGTTCTGTGAGATACAAGATGCTCTGCTCTTTCGAATTCCTTACTCAAGAGCAGGATTGTTCTGGAAGCGACTCTTCAATGTGCGATGTCGCACCGGCTTTTCTACTGTAAAGCTGTGAGTTGCTTGGCTTTACACCAGGTAGGGATCTAGAGACTATATTTTCCAACAGATTTTAATGACGTTATATTGGGACAGGATTTTGGCTAGGAGTGCATGGGAAACATACGATTTCTATGAATGCGAACCTAGAGTAACAGCCAACTGATTAAGCTGTCTGAGGCTCTCTGGGGGAACCTATGACATAACTTACCAATAGCCCGTAGTTATTTTATGATTATTCATCCTTACAGCAAGTCGTTCAGCCATCCTCCCTTGGGACCGCGGTCTTCTTAAAGACTTGAAGGCTGAAGTGTTGAAGGTCGGGGAGCATATAGGCCGTTTTCAGAGTGCCTACGTGCAGGATCGGGCGAGGTGAGCTGTTGGTTGTGGCCTATGTGCTGAGGATCTTCCTACGCAGGTTGAGGAAACGACCGTGGTGGGGTATCAGGGAGGGATTTCTCCTTCATTGTTGCCTCGGCGAGGTTGCAGACAGCAAAATAAGCAAGAAGGCGGGAATATCAGCAGGTCCAGAAGTCGAGGAGGCAGCATCTCGCTAGTGAAGCTGCATAGGTACTGGAAGGAGCTGGAGATGAAGAAGTTTTGCCCCCTCTCCAGGAGTTTGTGGGCATTGGTAGCCACTCTTGAATACTCCCAGCCACAAACCTATTAAGCTAGCGGTACCCCCAGCTTCCATCAGGGATTTCTTGGGCAGCATTCAAGCACATAAGTGCTGTTTCAAAAATTCCATTCCTGCTGGACCTGATGGTATTTCCACCCGACCCAGGAATAAAACACCAAAGATTGTTAAGCTGCTCATCCTCACCCTGTTGTTTCTATCGGGCAGACCCCCAAAAATGTTGGCGTTAGCTGACTATTTTCATCAATAGAAACGGGTAAGTGGGCTTCGAAACTGCTGTTCAATATATACGAGTATATCGTCAGTAGTCTTCTACCACTTCTATAAGATTCTGGCATCTTGCTTCCAAGTGGCTGATGTCATCGGTGATATCCAGAGAGCATTTCGGCCAGTGGATGGCACAGCAGAAAACCTAACAGTTCTCCAAACTATCATTTCACTGGCCTGAATCAACAAACGGGAGCCTCATCTTGCAACTGTGGATGCCTTTTACACTGTAGGCCATTTTACTGTGGTCTTAACTTCGTGGTGTTGGCGAACTAGCTCATTTAATTGAGCATGTTGTCTATCTGTACCACTAGGGTGTGACAGTCCTCGAGGGAGGAGGCGAAGTTGTCAGGAGATGTTGCCATTGGGTGCAGGGTATGCCAGGGGGATCCTCTGTCGCCACTTTTCTTTACCTGATCATCGAAATGGTCTTGGGTAAGCTGCCAGCTGATAAACGTTTTGATCTCTTCCATGGGATACAGGCAGGAGCATTGGCTTTTGCCGATGATGTAATCCAGCTTGCAAAAGCTTGTGAGGGTTCGCAGATCGTCCTCAATGCCTTTGCTGTGCAGTATGTCAGGCGTGGTTTGGTGGTCGACCCAGAAAAGTATTCCTTGGTCCCATCATTGGTCACCAGCATAAAGTGAAGGTGGTGGAAGAAGATTGCTTTGTCATTGGACTGTTACCCATCTCCTCCCAATGGGTGCTGGAGGTTTGGAAATACATTGGAGTTGACTTCATGGGTGTGAACACCATAGCTGCAAGCCGAGTGGACCTTGGTGGAGCCCGTATCACTAAGGCTCCATTGAAGCCACAGCAGAAGATCATTTGCACGTACCTACTGCTAATGCTAACCCATGGATTATTATTTGGTAGGCTTACTGCAAAGACGCTGCTTGAGCTAGATCGTAAATTTTGCTTTGCTGCTTGACAAGGCCAGGGGACTAGGTATCGTCTGTCTCAGCCAGCATTCCATATTTATGCTACCAGTGCCTGGTTGCCCTTGGGGCTCAAACCTGGAGATCGCCTGCACTGCTGCTGATCTTGACCTTGTAGAACCCACATTTAGTCCAATAGTGCAACACACCGGACATTTTGAATTTAACACTAGAAGGGGCTATAGAGGGGAAAATACCTATATTTTTAAGGCTAGTTGGCACTTTTTTTGGTTAAAAAAGAACTCAATTTTCAAGAATATAATAAATGAATGTATAATAAATAGGTACCTACATTATATGTGGAATGAGGACTAGGATTAAATGGCGCTATTTAATCAAATTCAACTCAATTTTCAAGAATATAATAAATGAATGTATAATAAATAGGTACCTAGATTATATGTGGAATGTGGACTAGGATTAAATGGCGCTATAGGGAAGTACCTATACCTATTTTAACAAAAGTAGATTGTTTTGAGTTACGAATCCACCTAGCTACTTACTTACTGCTTACTTACCAATGTGCTTACCGGGTATACTTCTACGGTTTCAGTACCAGGTAGAAGTAAGTCATTTTGAGGTAAACGGTTTCATTACCAGAGGTCACTCCTTTTCACCAACGCTTTCAGTGCAGGGTGATATTTTATATTAGTCAGAAAAGTTAGATTTTCACGACCGCTCGAACCGCAACAGTATATCATATGAACACACATATTATGTGATATAGTTATGTATAGGTACTTGTTAAAAATTAAAAACTACTTTTGTGCAAGTTGAGTGCCATAATAGGTAGGTACCTTCTCTTATATTGCCACCTTTCCTGTAAAATTTGGCGTTGTTATCCGTTTTTTGATCCTGAGCGTCTCATACGAAAACGCAATATTTTTTTCCCCAGAGAAATGTTTAAAAGTATGAATCGCCGCTCAGTAATGTTGATCAAAGTTGATTTAATTAGGTTTAATCGTTTCGCAGGGGGATATGATCCGGACTCATCACTTAGTCTACAAAAAGGTTTACTTCACTGCAGCGGATTTTTACGAATTAAACTTTTCCCTCATCATATCGGTAAGCATATTTCAAATACATTTTCAAACTCTAGAAGTAAATTTGGCCTTCCATAATCTCACCCTCAATCAATCATCTGGATCGGTTGCTTAGGCAGAGGTAAATCAGTTTAAATTACTGACGTGGCACTCTGTTGTGTTTGAAAGCTAATTCAGAATGATAACAGCATTACTCGTTACTATGTTCGATGTTAGTGACCGAATGTTTTAAGACTTCTTCATTGCAAATACGAAAACATTTTGATGACGTAGGGGCCAAATCAATTAGTCAACCAATGATCGACACTGAAGGTTTCACCTGCTTAAGCATGTGGTACTGCCTAATCATAAAAATCAAATGCATAAGTACCGTTTCCTGGGAGACACCCAGATTAGGACCGCCTTCTCAGGGGTTACTGAGGACAAGGAGTCAAACCTCTTTGACTGCGCATTTCCCAGCACCAACATTTCCCTGAAGTCAAATTGTATGCGACCTCTAATGAATCGCGTTCGGAAGCTGTGGGCTGCAAGTTCAATAGATGATCTCTAAAAGAGGACATTGCCACAGCAGGTTTTGACTCAACTAGTGAGGAAATGAAGATGCTAAATCAGGGAATGTGATTTTCTGAATCTAGCTCGAGATGGATTACATATTTGAAGTTTGAGTCCTACGGACTGCGCTAAATTTTATGACCCAAATTTACAGATATGTAGGTGTAGCTACCTCGGCAGAATTCGATTACGCCTTAAAAAATACATTCTTCTACACCATACTGAGGACATTTTATTGATATGGAAGATGGGGCTCTTCTCAGAGATTGAGAACATGCTCTCTCTTCATCCTGGATCCCATTCCACAATCAAAAGCTGTCAGTTCGGAAGTTACTTGACTTTTCTTTCCATGGTCAGGTGGCATCGGGAGCCTTCATCTGAGGGGGGTATTCAGGCCGATTGAGGCATTCTGCCTCTTGATCGACCAAGCATGAAGGGTTGCATTACTACTTGTAGGATGGCCCGGAGGGCAATTCCATTTGTTTGTCTAGTTGCCTATACTAATAATAAACAAACGTTATGTAATCATCAGGTATGCAACTATATTTCCAAAAAACGTTTATGGCTTTGTATTCGTCTTGTTGGGAGCCATCATTCTCTTAGGATCCCAATGCCCCCCCATTACCTCCTCTACAATCTGAAGGAAATGGTTAGCCACAATTACTGTATCTTGGTTTTCAAATTAATTTTGCAATTACCTGGTAAGCGCCATCTAAGCTCCAATAGTTACAGACGCAATTGACAATAGATAGTTACACAAATACCATCAAGCGACAATATTGGAGTCCATTTTCGGTGGTTAACTGCTTATTGCAATTACTTATTACAAATGCTTGCTATGAATCATTTACTACAATTTGGTTGTTAGTTACAATAAGTGGTAGATGAACAGTGCTTGTTTTCGTTACTGTCGGTTCATCAATTCTACATTAATATATTTAATACCAAATATCCTTATATATAAAACTTAAAGTTTATTTCAATCTATTATTCTATCTATTTCTCTATCTATCTATGTATGTTATAGTACCAAAACCGCTGATCTATCTTTATTTCTGCTGAATCAGCCCACCGAGGCTATATAAGCTTGATTCCCCCACCGTTCGAGTCAGTCTCGTTGCTCCGCTCGTACGCTACGTATCTCCGTTCCGTTTTCCTTAGTTAAACTTGTGTTCCGTCGGTTCCAAATAAAGAAAGTGCTTTTTAAAAACTCTTTTCTCTCGGCACCCGACGTAACTGGTGCAGTCGCTGTAGGACACACCGATTCTCGGATTTTCTCGGACTATTCGGAAATCTCTGTTTCAACAGTTAAGGTGTGTCGAAGAACCCCGCGCTCAACAGAACCGGAGTGCACACGGATACGGCAGACTTCTACGATCTACGGGATACGGACAACGGACTCCTGAAGAAGATGTTGAGACTGTAAGTAACTTCAATTCTACAATTTTTCAACGATTCAGCTCACATCTCTTCAGTTAGGTTAAACATCGACTGGATACCGTTGTGTTGAGGTAAATACAAAAGAATATTGTATTTCCTCCTCCCCAGCGATCAAAGTAGATTTAAAAGACCGCACCCTGGTCTTAGATTAAACATCGACTGGATACCGTCGTGTTGAGGTAAATACAAAGGAATATTGTATTTCCTCCTCCCCAGCGATCAACGTAGATTTAAAAGACCGCACCCTGGTCTCTCCAAGTTAAAGGCCGTACCCTGGTCATTTACAAGAATTATTCTTAAGGACCGCACCCTGGTCTCATCAATTTAAAATATTCAAAGACCGTACCCTGGTCAAATAAATAATTTTTAAAGACCGTACCCTGGTCAAATAAATAATTTTTAAAGACCGTACCCTGGTCAAATAAATAATTTTTAAAGACCGCACCCTGGTCGAATAAATAAATTTTAAGGACCGTACCCTGGTCAAATAAATCAACTCTAAGGACCGTACCCTGGTTCCAAATATAATTATTATAAACCGTCAGAGTACCTACTGAATACTCGTACTCTAAGAGCTTCATTAATCAACTTTAATCAAAATTCTGAAAAATTCCTAAGGTCAAGGAACCAAAACCCCTAGCCAGCTTTTGGGATTGGAGTAGTTTACGCAGACTCCACAGAAGCATGGACCTAGGCGATATCCCACTTCCACCTGGACCAGCACCTCCAGTTAATGCAGCTGCTCTACTGCAAAGAGCATTAAACCCGATTCCTGAGGAACCTCCAAGAATTCCGTTCCAACCAGATCCGATTCCGGTAGCACCTCTACCTGAACCTCAACAGCCGCCCCAGCAGCCTCCAGAATTCCGTAGGGAATATAATAGGTTAATTCCCGAATTTAACGGAGAACCATTAATACTAGCAAAATTCCTAAAACAATGTGATAAGATATATTTAAGGTTTTATAATCATGTTGATAGAGATGATTTCCAGAACGATGTGATCCTAGGTGTGATTACGTCTAAACTAGGGTCATCAGTAGCCGAAAAAATCTATGTCAACACTATAGATACATACCCAGAACTTAGGAAGGCATTAATTCAAACTTATAGCGATAAGCGTGATACTTACACTTTACTTTCAGAATTAAGCGCAATGAAACAATCCCCGCATGAAGATTGTTTCAATTTTCATGACCGTATATCGTCGTTTAAGTTGCAACATAGCATATCTCAAAAAATGGGATATTGAGATATCGTTGAGGAAACTCCTGATGTGTGGTGTTCCCGCCAGTTTTTACATGTGCGATGTTGTCAAAGACCTCGATTGCCGCGCAGCCACGTGTCAGCTGGATGAACTGTTGCTATCAACATTTCGGGCGCGGAAATACGAATCCAACGGTATGCATAACTCAATATCCCATTTTTTGAGATATGCTATGTTGCAACTTAAACGACGATATGTCTAATTCTTAATTCACAGGTGGCATATCTTCAACTGAATATGCGTGAGCATGCTCCGATTTTATCGGAATACATGCGAAATTACGCTCTAAGGGTATTCGTGCACGGTATTTCCGAACCGTTAGGAAGCCTACTTAGAACCAAAAATCCAACCAACTTGGGCATGGCTCTATCCATGCTAACTAATGATTTCAATTTAAAACCCAAAGATAAATCTTCCTCCTTCAGACCCACTCAACAAAGCTCGCCACCAGCACGGGCGACGAACGGTAATCAGCCAGGTGCTGCATCAGCAAACCGGATGATGCCAAGGCCGCATTCCGTGCCGCAGACCCCGACTAATTATCAATTCCAGCCGAGGTCTCCCCAACAATATGCTCCGCGCTTCACGCCAAAGTATAATACAACTCAAAACGTTCAACAGCCTACACAAAATCAGCCCGGTTTGAATAGAAATCCGAATCCAAAATTCCAAAATTCAACTAAACCTAATTATCCGCAAAATCAAGCGAAAAATCCAAATTTTTCCCAAAATCGATCGAGTATGAACAAAAGTGTCGTACCGATGTCCATTTCGACCAAAAACACCAATCTCAACATGATTGAGAATC
Organism: Adelphocoris suturalis; assembly: GCA_030762985.1. Classification (NCBI taxonomy): domain Eukaryota; kingdom Metazoa; phylum Arthropoda; class Insecta; order Hemiptera; family Miridae; genus Adelphocoris; species Adelphocoris suturalis. The sequence continues at coordinate 170,472,287 of CM061040.1, read as the reverse complement.
CTGAGCCACCAGAAAACATTCAAGGACCATTTTTTGATAATCAGAACGCCCAATATTGTGATTCAACTCTGATGAATACGGATGTTCAATATGAACATCAATACAACGATCCAGAGATGGATCAGATGAGTTATGAATTCGGGAATATGCTCTCGGAAAATTCCAATGGAAACACGGGTTACCAAACCGATCCTTTTTTAGAGGAAATGAGCCTCACGAAATTATCGAACTCTTAAACTTTCCAAATCCTCAAGGTAAACTTCCGTATATAATAATGCCAAAAGCAAATCTTAAAATATTAATAGATACAGGTGCAACTAGGAGTTTCATTAATCCCGAAATTGCCTATAAATATTTCCCTTCAAAAATTCAACCAGACTCAGGATTAGTAAGAACGGCGCATGGCATATCACAGTTCAACCGAAGTGCGCTAGTACCTTGTGGAGAATTATTCAATTCATATGGACTGAACCTTCCGTTCATCATGTTTAAATTTCATGACGAATTTAACATGCTTATCGGAACTGACCTCTTGCTATTCCTGGAAGCCGATGTAAAATGCAGAAAAAGAATACTTAAAACCCCCAACATAACCCTGGAATTGTTTTTCACAAACACTAACGCGAGAAATTCAGATAATATTCCGGAAGTAGGATCCTATCAAATTGACGCAAGGACCATTCAACAAGTAAAAATAAAATTGAAAAACATAGAAAATGGCGAAGCCATCATTCCTAGAACAAAGGTAGGAGACATAGAAATTCCCCAATGCCTAGCTCTAGTGAATAACTCTTATGCCCATGTTCATGTTATGAATCCGACCGAAAAACCTCTAGATTTTAGGCAAAACGAACCCATCATAGGCGAACCTGTCCTTGACAACCTTTTTCTTGAAAGCGAATCCACTGATCAACCTTCGGCTCCTAATCAGTCAAAAATTAAAACTAAACCTAGGCTAGACCTAACTAAACTACGTCTAGACCATATGAATGAGGAGGAGAAACAAGAAATTCTAAAACTACTAAAAGAATATTCTGACCTGTTCCATTCTGACGATCAACCTTTAACTTTCACTAATCACGTAAAGCACCACATACGAACTTCTGACGAGATACCGATTTACACCAAACCTTACAGATACCCGAACGTGTATAAAGACGAAGTTAAAAGACAGATTAACGACATGTTAAAACAAAAAATAATAAGACCTTCAAATTCCCCTTACAATGCTCCATTATGGGTAGTACCGAAAAAGATGGATGCATCTGGACGAGCTAAATATAGACTTGTCATTGATTATAGAAAACTAAACGAACGGACGATATCAGACAAATTCCCTCTACCAAACATCACGGACTTATTAGACAAACTTGGACGATGCCAATACTTTAGTACTCTTGACTTGGCCTCTGGATTCCATCAAATGGAATTAGATGAATCGTCAATCCCGAAAACTGCTTTCTCAACGGACACAGGACATTACGAATTTCTTAGACTCCCATTCGGTTTAAAGAACGCCCCTCCATCCTTCTCTCGCCTAATGAGCGATATTCTGAGAGGACTTCAAAATGAAATATGTTTGATTTATGTCGACGACATTTTGATTTACAGTACCAGTTTACAAGAACACGTCGAACGCCTTAGGGAAGTCTTCAAAAGGCTACGAAAATCAAACTTGAAAATTCAGCTAGATAAAACGGAATTTTTGCGTAAAGAAACGGGATTTTTAGGACACGTTGTATCCGCTGAAGGAGTTAAACCAAACCCGGATAAGGTAGAGGCAATTGCAAAATTTCCTGTTCCTAAGACAAGAAAAGAAATAAAACAGTTTCTCGGACTTTTAGGCTATTATAGAAAATTCATACCCAACTTTGCTAAAATCACTAAACCTTTCACAGCCTGCTTAAAGAAAAATTCCAAAATCAACTATGATAGTCACGAATATTTGGAATGCTTTGACCACTGTAAAAACCTATTGATGAACTCACCAATTTTACAATATCCCCAATTTGACAAGGAATTTAACGTAACTACAGACGCAAGTGACGTAGCCGTGGGAGCCGTTTTGAGCCAATATAACGATCAAAAAGCGGATTTACCGATTCATTTTGCGAGTCGAACACTATGTGATTCTGAGAGAAAACTGTCAACAATAGAAAAAGAACTTTTAGCCATCGTTTATGCCCTAAAAACATTCCGCCCATATTTATATGGACGTAAATTCACATTGTTCACCGATCACCGTCCCCTTCAATGGCTTTTCAGTTTAAAGGATTGTTCATCCAAACTATTTAGATGGCGATTAAAATTAAGCGACTATGACTTCACTATTAAATATAAACCTGGATCTGCCAATCACGTAGCCGATGCACTATCTAGAATAGAACTGAACAACAGCGATAGTCCCCAACCTAGTACGTCAAATATAGATAACATTCTAAGCGACGAGGAGGCTATGCGCGAAATAATTACAGATTTCGACAATGACCCGAATGTTCGCGAAGTCGTAGACGAAATAATGGAAACCTATAGACGATCTAGGGAAGGTATCGAAAACGCTACCAATAGAGACAATCAGTCCCTCGCCGTCAACCTAGAATCGGCAGCGCCCGAACTAGATTCCGTTGATACAATACACTCCAACGCCGAAGGCAATACAGTCCTGACCATTCCAATTAAAGAAGGTATAGTCAATCATGGACTTAACCAAATATTAATAAAACTCGTTTCGAATAATCCCAAAACTCCAAAAATTACAAAACCATTCGGAACTAAAACTCGGATAAATGTGGAATTTTCAAAAACCAATTTCAAAAATAATGTAATCGATTTTGTGAAGGAATATGTACGCCCACATATAGAATACTCCTTGTATTTCTATAATGATGATAAGGGAGAAATCTATCAAGAATTCGCATCCGTGATGATGAGCGTCTTTAGAGAGTCAACTTTAAAAATGACTAAGTACACTGATCTCGTACAGGATGTCCCTAACGAAGACGAAGTGGAAAACATAATATCTGATTATCATATCGGGAAAACGAATCATAGAGGCATAACGGAAACATATGCAAAAATCAAACGCACATATTTCTGGCCGAACCAAAAAGGTACCATACAAAATTTTATCAACCGTTGCGAGACTTGTCTGGCTACAAAATACGACCGCGTGCCCATTAAACCAAAATTTAATGTAACTCCAACACCCACGCGACCTTTCGAGATAGTACACATAGATAAGTTTACCTTAGATGGTGGCAAATTCCTTACCATCCTTGATGCTTTCTCAAAGTATGCTCAAGCATATCACTTAACCAGCAATTCAAGTCTTGACGTTGTAAAAAATCTGTTGACTTACTTTACCCATCACGGTATCCCGAAAATGATAATATCCGATAATGGGGCAGAATTCGATTCGTCTCTAGTAAAAGAACTCTTGAACCTTCACAAAGTAGAAATTCATTTCATTTGTAGCCAAAATCCCAATAGTAACGGAGCAATAGAAAGGTTCCACTCAACCTTAATTGAACATATCCGACTCTTCAATAACCGATCCGAATTCTCCTGTGACTCCATGGTCACAAAAGTAAAATACGCCTTAATAGCGTATAACAATTCGATTCATTCGGTAACCGCTCTTACTCCTTTTGAAGTCGTTTATGGTCATATAGAACCAGGTAGCCCCCTCGAAGCAGATTTAGAACGAATAATGCTAAACGATTACACCTCGAAACACAAGGACCGAATAGCCAGGTTGTATTCCGAAATTCATAATCGCAGTTCCCGAACAAAAGAAAAAGCCATCAATAAAGCTAACGAAAATAGAGAGATTATTCCAGATATTCCCGAAACCATATTTGTAAAAAACAAACAATTTATGAGCAAAACAAAAAATAAATACAGTAAGGAAACTTTGGACAAATTGGATGTAGATAAGAAAACGGCAGACATCGTTCCTCGTCATCACAACACCCGAAAGAAAATTCATATTTCCAACATCAAACGACCCAGGAAGTTAGGTACTAAACAAACTCCAGAAACCTCAGAAACCTCAGATGACTCAGACATAGATTCAGATCCAGACTCCCCCCCTCACGGACCTTGGAAATCAAAACAGCATTTTGGTCCTAGGAAATAAACTATAGAAAGTAATTCCGTCTTACGTCATTACAGGTTATTGCTTACAACTGCAGCCCTCTGTGCAGAGGTCATGTGGGAGAGCCAAAATAACAAATCAACCTGCATAAATCCCCTTGACCTAATATTATAATTTATGTAAATTTTTTGTAATCTCATTTTTTTGTAATCTCTTTCTATGTAAATTTTTTGTGTTTTTAAAATATGTTTTATGTGTTTTATGATGTTTAATGATTGTATGATTGATGACTATGATGTTTTATGATTCTTTATTTTATGATTTTTATAATGTTTTATGATGTTTCTTGTAAATGTTTTTATGATGTTTTTATAATGTGTTTTTATAATGTGTGTTTATAATTGTAACTCAAACTCATCGATTGTAAAAAAAATTTTTTAATTTTTTTGTAAAATTTTAAAAAAAATTTTTTTTTTGTAAAATAATTGTAACTCAAACTCATCGATTGTAAAATTTTTTTTAAACAAAAACAAGGAACACGGAGCGAGTTAACTTAACGAAACCAATAAACTTGAATCCCTAACACTTCAATTTAAAACTTATGAACTTAAAATTTCACTTCAACTCAACTTTAAAATTTCATTAAACTCATCATTTCCAATTTGAGAAAACTTCGCGAAAAATTTTCTCTGCAGTTTTCCACTTGGGGAGGGAGGTGTTATAGTACCAAAACCGCTGATCTATCTTTATTTCTGCTGAATCAGCCCACCGAGGCTATATAAGCTTGATTCCCCCACCGTTCGAGTCAGTCTCGTTGCTCCGCTCGTACGCTACGTATCTCCGTTCCGTTTTCCTTAGTTAAACTTGTGTTCCGTCGGTTCCAAATAAAGAAAGTGCTTTTTAAAAACTCTTTTCTCTCGGCACCCGACGTAACTTATATATATGTTCCCATTAGACGGCTAAACGGCTGGACCGATTCTGATGGAAGAGGTCGTAAAATGATCAGCAAGTTCTGGGGCACAGCATAGGCTATGTCTGAACCTCCAAAACATCCTCCTACTTCATAAACGGAGCTACCCTTCGCAACCAATTTGTTTAGTTCCCGGACTTTTGTTACTATGGTTCCTAAGAGGCAGTTTGTTAGCGGCGGAAATTCGTGACAAGCCTTGACGGGTTGCTATACGGGTGTTCTGAGTGAAGCATGGGTAAAATTGTCTCCTGTTCATCCTAGGAAGTTGAAATTTGATAGTTTGACTCTTTGGGACATTAAGAAACGACTGCAATGATGGGCTGTTTCATCATCAGCTGAGTGAGCTAAATTCTCTCCTGTTCCCCCTAGGAAGTTGAAATTGAGATGGGGAGACTGTCTAGGTCATTAAGAGAAGATTGAAATTATGGTCTCTTTCCTGATCAGCTGAGTGTGCTAAATTGTCTTCTGTTCACTCAAGGAAGTTGGAATTTGATTGGGCAACTCTTTGGGACGATAATAGACGTTTCAAATGATGGGCTCTTCCCTCATCAGCAGAGGGAGAAAAATTCTCTCCTGTTCACCCTAGGAAGTTGAAATTTGATAGAGAGAATCTCTGGGTCATTGAGAGATCATTGAAATGATGGGTTCTTTCGTGATACGAAGAGTGACCTAAATTCTCTTCTGTTCACCCTTCTAAGTGGAAATTTGACAGGGAGACTTTCTGGGTCATTAAGGGACGATTGAAATGATGGTATCTTTTCTGATCAGCTGAGTGAGCTAAATTATCTACTGTTCACCCTTGGAAATTGAAATTTGATTGTGTGACTCTTTGGGACAATAAGATACGATTGAAATTATGGGCTCTTTCCTGATTATTTCGAGCCTGGTTTTGCTACTTTTATGCTGTAATTTAGCATGTAGCCTCCGTAGTTACGAAAACAGTCTGGATATGGTTATTTCAGCAGTCTATGCACCGACTAACCCGTACAGGTGGGTACGTGCAACGCACGGGTAACCGGCTAGTAATTATATAAAAATTATGGTTATGCGAGATCTTCCAGTGCTTCTCAGTTGAGCAGATTTCTTAGAGATTAGTATTTTCAGATTTATGTTCCTTTCAGATTATTGGTGCAGTGGGCAGTTATTTGGTGATACTCATCCAATTCCGCCCTACCGAAGAAACATCATCCACCAAGACGATGTCTGCTGTACAATCACTCTTCAACAATACGATGAAACGTCCTTCACCATCCTCTCCCTCCACAAGCTCATCGAGCATCCATGTTGATGATAATAACACTCATTGATCCACGAAAAACCATTTGTATTACTGACATCTGCTATGGCCAATAATATAAGAGTTTTAAGAGAAACAATTCTGTCAAGGATTTGCAAAATCATCTTCTTAATATTAAAAATACAGAAAAATTATGGGACAATCTGATTGAGAGTAAGCTCTCTTAAAAAATATTAACCAAAAGATTACCTGTCTGTACTAATGGTAAACTGCTACGATAGCATTTGGGGTTCTTCTAGGACTTACCCTACTAAAAATAATAATCACAATTGTTCAAACGTTTTTGGAGTTTTGCTTCTAAAAAGAAATTTTTTGTTACTGTATTGATTTTAATACATTATTTTCCTGCATCGAAATTATTATATATTTGAATCTCATGTATAACATACAATAATACGATTGGTAAATAATAGTTCCCAAACAATGTTCAATAGGTTCAGTCACGTTGAGGACTCCATAGCTGATTCTAACGCACAAAATTGTGGGAGTGAAACTCAGCTCAGTTCTCTTCCAGCTATACCATTAGTTGCCATTCACCAACCCATAAGAGATTGAGTTCAGCTCCTTACCGCTGAGACACAGAAGCTCTGAATGATGCACACATGAACATTCTGTTTACCATAAATTGGAGAATCGTGTCGGGGCAGCCAGCCAAATTGGGTTCACTTGTTTGGGATTTAAGTATGCGTAGTTCCAGAGAGCATCTCTGGTCTGGATCTCCACAAACCAGAGAGCTAAAAAAGGAGTTCTAATTTGAGGTCTCTGTTAGAGAATTCTTTATTGGTCAAGTACTGATAAGTGGACTACTCAGGTAGCAGGCAAAACACATTCAAAATTGTTTGGCATCCCAGGTATGACTTCATTCAAATGAATAAAACGAATGTATCACAGATTCATACTGTTACACGCTCACAGATAAAGACTCATACATTTTCTTGACCAGCTTAAGGGTTTGGTGCTCACGCTCGACAGATAATTCATTATGTCATGGTCGTTGGCATACTTCTCCCACAGATCCTCCAAGTAGCGGAGCATGTCTGCTGACTCTTTTCGTGGCTTGTTGACAGAACCTGTGAAATAATAATAAATTTAGCTCGCTCGAAAATCTCATTATATTATCAGAGCTTAGTTTCCGTGTAAAAAACTGACCCTTCTTCACGCTCGATATTTTCAACTCGCTTTCCACTTGAACTTCTTGAAGTACGGATATGAGAACATGTATGTTGGGGTGGGGCGTGCAGAAATTTGTAGAAGGTTGTTTAAATCCCTGTGGAACGCTTCTGCAACATTCGTCGTTCTCAATCTGCTTTCATGAGGAGCGTAGGCCCAAAGGGCTGGGGGGAATAACTGTCGTCTTCTACATACGTAGTATGGATGTAGTAACTGAATTCGATACCCTCAGTGGGAGCGTTATGCATCAAGGTTGTGAAGGCATTGTTAACCAAACGCTACCAAACCAAACGAAAAAATTTCTAAGCCAATGCCCCACCTCAGTTTTCCGTTAATAGTACATGAGCAGGATCTTGTTTTTTTAATGCCGCGGAACCACGCTTGTGACAGGTGGAAGGTACACTCATAAAGCGTACAACCCGGAAAAGCTTCCGTAATAGCTTGATGGGCAGCTTTTTCGAAGTCAACATGCATAGCCGCGGACCTTTCAACTCCTTATGAAACACAGGCAAAGTTCAAGTTCCGCAGCATCTGTCAAAACAGTTTACAGGCTCTCTGAAATTGCAGTCATCCTTTGCATCATCGTAAGTCTTTAACTCTCGATCAGTTAGAGAAATAAATAATGACAATATCCGGTATCCAATTATCTGTTTCAACGTCAGATTGACGTTTTCTAGAACATATATATTTGCGAAGAAAGGATTTTGCCTATGATTGCAACTCGAATGTAGGTACTCATAACAAGAAGTGGTGGAAGTCAATATGACACTGCCAATTTCATGGCACAATATTGCTGTAAAATGGCTGTCCTTACTGAGAGTGCACAGAGCCTGTGACTACTGATCAATGGATCATTTTGCTGCCTCCAATTTGCTATTAAGTTTCTAACAAAAAATTCATTAGGTTGAGAAGCAAAGATCCCCCTCAAAATTTCGATACCCTCAGTGTATTCGATACCCTACAGATCGCAATCACTAATGTATTCAAAATTATTGTACGATAAAAAGTTTGCCAATACGTTGAGTCGCTTTCCATGAGGCACTTTTGATTCGTCGATGAAGTTCGTTAGTGTCCTGCGAAAATATTTCGATTCTTTCGAATCTGGTAATCCTTTGAATTTATACAGGCCTCAGTATTTCAAAATCTATTTTTGAAAAGTTTTGCTGAATAAATTGAAATGCAATCTAAACCTATACTCGAATGTAACTTAGTTTCGAATGTACCGTAGGCTTCTAATTTTGTCGAATCGAATAGTACCTAACACATGCAGATCTCTCAGACTCCGTTGTAACCGATTTACACAATGACTAACTAGCTTTACACCTAAAATGACGCGGATTCAAGCATAGGAAACAAAGTAACTGAACATTCGTGGTTTAATGTGTAAAACTTAGTTATAACAGAGTTGGGGAGAGTTGGAGTGTTACCTACCATTCGATTCAGCGAGAAAAAAATTCTTAGAAACCGATTCCAAACTCGTTGGTGCATGGAGGGTAATTATTCAAGAAAACCCTCGATTTGTTTGAAAAAGTTTCTAATATTAAAACAAAATGTCTCCCCTAATTGGCAAAGTAAAAGTTAAATTGGCAAAACCTCTCTGTTATAGGTTTCATTAGTTATATTAGCTTTCATTAGTTTTTATTATTTAAGAAATATATTTCATAGGTTGGGTTAAAAAATATAATATGTATTATAGTTAATTCTTGATATAAACAGAGTCATAATGTAGTAATTATGTTAGGTAGAGTTATTAGCTGTAATTAACTAAATTCTAGACCTCGGTTCATATTTGAATATACATTTTCAGTCAACATTTTGTGACTTTTCGTCGAAAATTACCATCAAACTAATATCTTGAATACATCTGCTGATAGACCTATATAATATAATCAGCATATAAATTTCGAACTGATTGTAGAGCCGAGAAGATGCTAGTTTCGTTACTAAAGAACGATTCCAAGCGGAAGTATTAGAAAAGAACGGGTGTCTCGAGTGTGACGTCAAAGTGCAGAAGGGGCGAAAACGAGCAGCACGTGAAAGCCTACACAACTACGCAAACTATCGAGAGAAAAAACTGCACTTGCAGTTCCGGCAGAATCTACGGGGTCCCGAGTGAACCAAAACCGCACTCCTAATGCACTCTAAAAATATATATTTGACAGAGCAAATAACACCTCTTCCTTGCACAAAGGCTCAAGGCCAACCCAACTTAAGTGGACTTACTAAAACGACAAGGACTGAGTCCAAAAGTAATTTCGGGCATCCGACGACTCATTTATCTCGATAGCATACCTTTATTTCGACAGTTCGGGTTGTAGAGTGATCAAGAGACAAAAAACGCTGCAAATTGGTACACAAAGGTTTATTATTTCTGTATTTATAGCTCTTCTACGCAGAACACCATTTTTTATTTATTTATTAATGATAACGGGATTGAGATCCAAATTACAAGAAAAAACGAAAATACAACTTCAATGCTTCCATACAAGAGAGAGAGGGGGAGAGAGAGAGAGAGATGAAAACAGAAAATACAAATTCAACTTTACTACATACATAAATAGTTAACGTAGAAAAACAATAAGGAATTCAAATTTCGTTATTTAAAGACAATTGACGAAAAATAATTTAACAGTTTACGCTTAAATAACACCTCACTTTCCACTAACAAATCAATACTTATCAATCTCAACACTGAGCTCGTTCAACGTCCTTTGAACCCTCAGAATTAGGCTGTTCAGGCAATAATGGGTTCTCATAAAGTAGACGACATAAGGTAGACGCCTACTTAAGAGAAATTAATAAAATTAAATAACACCTAAACTTTCCTTACACTAGCTTGCTATTTAGCGGTCATTGATTAAACTTAGTTCCTCGGAAAAATCATAGGTCGCTGCTCCACTATATCTCGTTGTGAGAGAACGGAAGATTGTTCGGCTTTTGGTGTGATTTCATTCGACTTGTTGGGAAAATATATGAAAATGGCAACCAAAAAAAATATATATATTAAGGCCCAATATTGCTACACTTAAGGTTGATCAGAACTGATGCCGCTGTTACTGGCACATCTCCGGCCGATGTATGATTATTCAGTAATTTTGTAGAAAAGCTCTAGACGGCATTTATTTATACATATAAATATAAATATATTTATATAAATATAAATATAAATATAAATATAAATATAAATATATATATATATATATATATATATATATATATTCTTCATCTTGAAACGTAAACCAACAAATTTTGAGGTGGGGTTAATTTCTTCTTCTTTTTTTTTTTGGTCAATTACAGGGGTTTAAAATTAAATGTAATGAACCGTCATTATTAAAAATAATAAATAAAAATTATTGAAACTAATAAACCAAAATTGTAAAATTGTTAAGTCAGTAAACTTGCCACGGCAGCCTTCGAAACCATCTTGGTTCTTCACAGGGATTGCTAATTGTACGTAATCGGGGGTTTCTTTGAACGTCCAGCAGCTACTGAGTCAAAAGACTCGGGAAATACGAGCCTCCGCAGACCTGACCTCACTAACCCCTGTGGATCACATCTGCAATGAGAGTTTGATATAAAACCCGCCGCCTCGCTCTGGACGACATTCAGACTTCTATCGCTCATCCTCCCACGATGACCTCACACTCAACTACCTACGTAAGTAAACTATTACCCCATACCTACCTCAGTTATAAGTAACAAGAATTTTATAGTTAAATTCAATTTGATATATATTGAATTTATAATTATTAAAATTTACACTATCACAAACCATATTTTCCCTGGTTTGACCAGTCATTATAAAAAATCAATATTTTTCAAATGTTATTAAAACAAATCAATATTCTCTTTGAAGAAAAATCCTTTGCAGGAGAATTTGAGGACCTCTTTTCATTAGTCGGTGAAAACAACTGAAATTACCGACGTTTCAAACACCCAACAAATATATGTAAAAACGAAGAAAAAAAATCTTACTTCAGTCTATTTAACTTCAAATCGGAGATACCTACATTGAGTTCAAACCTTTATTATTACATCTACAACTTTTCGGCATTTTAGTGATGTATCCAGGTTTGTAAAATGTGGTTATATAATTGCATTTCTTACTACTGCCTGCGATACCCGAGTCGTGTTGGTCTTGAGTTGTCTTTGATCGTGAGAACTAGAATTCCTCAATAATTGATTCCTAAGAATTCCAGAATAATGAAAGTAAAATTACATGGAGAACATTAACAAAAAATGAATAACTAAATTTAATTATAAGTTACACTTCAAATAACTTATAGAATAAATTGTTATTTTCAATATAACAGTGCTCGTGGCATTAGAGAACCGTCAGAAGTTATTTCGTTTTGCTTTCACACGTAGTTGCGGCGCTAAATACCTATCAGATAATTTCATACTTTGAATACGAAATTACTCGTAAACTCCTGCCTGGAAAATATATCGTCATCCACTCTTTCCTACGTTAAGTAGTTTAATTTCCATAGTTTTCAAATAAGTAGTAGGTAATTACGTCATTACACGAATGAACTTTGAAAATCTTATAAAAATAATTTTTAAAAACCAGTCAAGTGGGATATTGCGATTCTCACCCAAGTATTAATGTTATCACATTAAAGGTTGACTTGCATTTGAAAACATTACAAACCCCGAGGGGGTGGGGGGGAAGGGGGGTCCACTAGGGGCTGCGTGGGGATCCACGTACAAAGACGTTTCACTATTCATCATTTACTGAATTGCAATGCACTTGAAAGCTAAAATTCCAGCTCCTTTCTGACAAGAAGGGTACGGATATCTTAATCTCATGATGGCATCAACCACCTTAATGGTACTACCTATAGCAACTTAATAAGGCATCATTCCTGACAATCCGTACTGCACTTTCATCTAATGAAATTAGCGAATACTATTTTCAGAACATAATAATTCAATAGGAGTATTAATTATATTTCTTAGACTCATGATTATCACAATTCGATTCCCAGGTGTCGATCGCATGCGTGCTCCTGCTGGCCTTCGGAACTGTGTCATGTCAAAACTGGGAGATTCACGGAGATCAACAAAGACAGAATGGTCAGACCATCCAGAAACTCGGCGCTAGCGTAGCAGGTACCACCTACCTATTCATACAGGGTGTCCCACATCAGGTGGTCAGTACTTCAGGGGTCGATTTTAGAGCTAATTTCTAATCGAAAGTTCCTCAGAGATTTTTTTTTTAACGCTTAGTTTTCGAGTAATTAATATTAAAGATTTTGTGTGTTTTGACCTTCTGTCACTAAAACGATCATAACTCTCTTAATTTGAGGTGTAAATTCAAATTTGAGGATGCCATTGAAAAGAGTATTAAGTTTTCTATCTGATCGATGCCTTAACTTTCTTCAGGTTTGAGACATAAATAAGCCATCTGAAAAGCAAATTTTACCTAATTTGGAAAACTTTGAGTTTTTTTCAGTCTAGGAATCTCTTCAACCTAGTTTTACACTTTTAACTCACAAATTAGAGTTCATTTAATATGCTAAATATTATGTGTTGTAAGGGGTGAAAGCATAATTAATATTTAAGATTTTCGTGTGTTTTCGTCCTTCAGTCACTAAAACGATCATTTCTCTTAATTTGAGGTGTAAATTCAAATTTGAGGATGCCGTTGAAAAGAGCATTACATTTACTATTGGAGAGATGCCTGAACTTTCTCAAGGTTTGGGACATCAAGAAGCCCTCTGAAAAGCAAATTTTATCTATTTTGGGAAACCATGAGTTTTTTCAACCGCGTCATAACCCAGTTTTACACTTTATGATAAATATTATGTGTTTTAATTGTAAAACTGAGTTATAACGGGGTCGGGGAGATATGAAAGTGTTACGTTTCGATTCAGCGTAAAAAAATATGTAGAAACCAATCCCCAACTCGTATTCTCATAGAAGGTCATTTTTCAAGAAAACCCTCAATTTCAGTGAAAAACGAGGTTTTTCAACATTAAAACATAGTTTCCTCTCCTAATTAGCAAAGTAAAAGTAAAATTGACTAAACTGTTGAAAAGGTGAGAATTTGGCGCAGTTATTACTGTTCCTGTGTCTTGAAAAAATATTGGTTCTCATAGTTCAATTCCCAGTTGAATGAACTCAAGGTTTCCCAAATTAAGTAAAATTTGCTTTTCAGAGGGCTTTATCATGAAAAATTTAATGCTCTTTTCAACGGTATCCTTCGATTTGAATTTATACAACATATTAAGGGAGTTATAATCGTTTTAGTGACAGAAAATACGAAAAAATCTTAAATACCTATCAAATTACTCGAAAACAAAGAGTTTAAAAAAATCTCTATGAGGAACTTTCGATCAGAAATGAGCTCTAAAATACTCCCCCCCCCCCCCCCCCCTCCCCTGAAGTCCCGACCACTTCATGCGGGACACCCTGTAGATCGTATAACCTAGCTGTAAACCTACAAAATAGTGCACTTTATTTTGGTGAGAACACATTCCACTAGTAAACTGTAACAAAACCCCACGAACAATTGCAATCAATTTCAACCCATTTGTGGTATTTGAAACCTTTTAAAGTATAAGAAAAAAACATCAAATTAAGAACCTTTATATATACCTATATATATATATATACCTATATATATATATATATATATATTTTTTTTTTTTTTTTTCTGACTGGTCGTTCTCTTTGAAAACTGATTTGCGTATCGGGAGTTTCCGAAATTCAAGATCACGACAAGCAATCATATTTCAAGAATTTTTTTTTTTTTTTTTTTCCGTGCTCGCATGCGCAGAGTGAGATATTGGTTTGGCAACAATGAAATGAATAGAGGACTATCTGCTGCCTAACCCGTACATTCCCTGAAAATTTCATCGAAAATGGGAAAAAAATGTTAAAATTAAGCTTGTTACTAGGATTTCACGTTCGGGCATGCGCAAGAGGTAACTAACGTCACGATCAGTTGATATGGAATACTCAAATTGTCTTCTCCGAACTATCTCCCGAATTTGAACGATATCGGACCACAAGGGCGTGACAATGATACTTGGTAGAGCATGTGGCGAGTGAGCATGTGGCGAGTGAAGTATTGATTGAGTGAAGCATTTTGGGAACAATGAAACTGATAGGGAGCCGTCTACACCATAACCCACACATTTCCTGAAATTGTTATCCAAATCGGATGAAAACTGTGGAAATTAAGCTTGTTACAAGGAATTGCGGACACACGACAGACACAAACACACACAGACAACCAGTCACGGAACCAAAGTTGTTCAGAATGGTTAACACAATGGCTAACAGGTAAAATGAGAGGGGGAATTTTTGATTTTGGAGACAAAAATTTTGTTCTCCCAAACGTGAAAACAATGTTTCCGCTACCTATAGGTAGACTCGGAAGCAAAATCTAATATACCGATTGAATTGATAATTCTTAAGGGTATAATGTAATACAAAAAATCTACTTGTGCCTGGCTAATATACCCTTTATCTAAACCTATTATCTAAATCTATACGTATTGTCTAAAATTTAATATACCCATTGAATTGATAATTCATAAGGGTATAATTTAATACAAAATATCTATTTGTTCCAGGCCAACGAGATAAACTAGGTGTGGATGGCTTGAGGGCTGGTGACTACGAAAAAGGCAAGATCAACTACGAACGCCACCTTCTTACGGACGGCACCAGGTCACTCACAGGTCACGCTGGAATGTCAGCCGACAACATGGGAAACCGCGGAAAAAATTTCGGACTGGGGTACCAAGATCCGAAAACCTCAGTGAACTGGGACCGCGCGTTCACAGGACCAGTTCGAACAGACACCTACACAGCTGAAAGGAATTTCTTCAAGTCTCCCGACGGAAGGGGAACGATTGGCGGTTATGTCCAACACAGCAGGAACAACTTCGGTATGAGAGACACCCAAGGTGGTCTCAGGGCAGGATGGGCCTTCCGAAGATGAGTGATGAACAGTTCCCTCGCCGAAGAACCTGAAAATTGGAGTGGCTAATATCACCATGGTGATGTAAACCAAAGACATTTTTCGTTTCATCCAGCTGACATTGGTATTTTTTTGAATAGAAAACATGATCAATAAGACTAATTCTCTCCCAGTTGAAGTTAAATAGTTTAGCTTAAGTAGAATCAGCTGAAATGGGCACATTCGCCTGTCAAGTATTTTTTCGTAAGATCAAGTACACATATATATTCACTTCACGTCACATGAACTGAGAGAGATTTGTGATTGTATCAATTGCTTCGCATATGGTCTGTGATGATCTGTTCCTATCTGTAAATAAATATTTATATCACAAATAAATATTAATATATTATAACTAGATTACTTACAATTATTTTTGTAATCCCATTCCCTATTTGACCAGTTTCCAATTCTATTCTTTTGAAGCGTAAGTACATTTAAATATCGATAACTGCTCTGCGAAAGAGAAACACGCCATAAAAACAGCTCAGATATCTCCAAGCTATACGTACTGAGCGTCTCACGTTCGTATGTTTCCGAGTTATTCAATTTCTAAGATTTTTTTTTTTTTTTTTTTTTTTTTTTTCGTGTTTTCGACCTTGTTACTAAAATGACCAAAACTAACTTAATTTTTGAATTAGACAAACAATTGAGAATACCTTTGGAAAGAGCATTAATTTCCTTTCGGATAGGCCACCTAAGTGCTGGATTATGCAGGTAACATTGTCAGGGATCTACCCCAAGATGAAAAATTCGTCAAAAATGAAAAACTACCAATTTTTTAGTCCTCTAGGCGGCATGGATAATCCCACGGAATTCTCGCGCATGTCATTGGAAAAACTTCCTCAAACTGTCAGCTTTCGAAGGGACTAGTCAATTTTACTTTACTTTGCTAATTGAGGGAGAAAAGTATGTTGAAAAGGTACTCAGTCATTCAGCATGACTAATAGAGCGAATTTTCGAAGAAAAGTTATAGATATCTCTAAATTACGCACTTAAATTCTGAGCAATGAGGCCAACCATTTGAAAATTTTAGAACGCGCAGCCCAACTCGAAAACTTGGTCAATTATGGGCATTTTTCAACTAGAATCCGATTTTTCTCACTTCTTTTTATGAATCTTAGAGATCTGGGAAGAGAAATTATTAAAATTAAATAACATCTGAACTTACCATACAATAGCTTCTATCTAGCGGTCATTGATTAAACTTAGTTCCACGGAAAAACTATATCTCCACTGTATCTCGTTGTGAGAGAACGGAAGATTTCGGTTTTCCGGATGATTTCATTCGACTTGTTGGGAAAATATATGTAAATAGACACCATAAAAAATATTACTGTTACTTTGAAAGTTATCAAGATCTAGATTTTTCAGTATTTCAGCCCAATATTTCTACCCTTCAGGGTTGATCAGAATGGATGCCACTGTTTGGAGAAAAGCACTAGACGGCATATATATATATATATATATATATATATATATATATATATATATATATATATATATATATATATATATATATATATATATATATATATTCATCTTGAAACATAAACTAACAAAATTTGAGGTGGGGTTCATTTTTTTTTTTTTTTTTTTTTTTCATTACAAAGGTTCAAAATTGAAAATAATTAACCAACATTATTGAAAACCAAAATTGAGTATTGATAATAATAAACCAAAATCGCAAAATCGTTAACTCTGTAAACGTGACAAGACGGCCTTCGAAACCGTCTCAGTTCTTCACACGGATCGTTAATTGTACGTAATCGGGAGTTTCTTTGATCGTCCAGCAGCAAATGAGATTAAAGACTCGGGGAAATACGAGCCTCCGCAGACCTGACCTCACTAACCCCTGTGGATCACATCTGCTATGAGAGTTTGATATAAAACCCGCCGCCTCGCCCTGGACGACATTCAGACTTCTGCCGCTCATCTCCCCACGATGACCTCACACTCAACTACCTACGTGAGTAAACTAGTACACCATATCTACCTCAATTATAAGTAATAAGAATATTATAATTGAAATTCGATTTAATATATCGAATTTATAATCATTAAAAAGTATACTATCGCAATCCATATATTCCTTGGATTGACCAGTAGTTATATAAAATCAATATTTTTCACCTGTTATTAAAACAATCAATTCTCTTTTAAGAAAAATCCTTTACCGGTGAACTTGAGGACCTCTTTTCATTGGTCGGTCAACAAACTGAAATTACCTACGTTTCAAACATCTAACAATTATATGTAAAAACTAAAAAAATCTTACTTTTGTCTATATAACTTCTAATTGGTGGTCCTCTCTAATTTGTGGAGCTCCATAATGAAAATACCTATTTATAGTAATGGGAGATACCTACTTTGAGTTCGAACCTTTTTTATTTCATCCACAACTTTTCAGCATTTTAGTGCTCTATCCAGGTTTTTAAATCTATATCTATAAAAGAGGATGTATGTATGTATATTGCCTATAGACTCCGAAACCGCTCGACAGATTGTAATGAAACTTTCAGGTATTATTAGGCATGATTCAAGGATTGTTCCTGTAAAGTTTGGTGCAAATCCGTTCAAAGGGCTCTGACCCAGAGGGCATAAAAGGGTGCAGTGTCAGGTTTTAGAAATTTATTGTTTATGTTTATGTTTATGTTTCGGAGTCTATAAGCAACATAATTAATAAAGGTAATTATTTGCAAATCCTATCACCTCTTAATAACAGTTTAAAATTACGATCAATAAACAAATTTAATTTGGGCGCAGCAACGCGCGCGGGGGGGACGCTAGTTTGGTTATATTTTCATTTCTCACTAATGTCTGCGATACCCGAGTCTTGCTTGTCTTGGGTAGTCTTTGATCGTGAGAACGATAATTCCTCAATAATTGATTCCTAATAATTCCAGAACAATGAAAGTAGAACTACATAGAGAACTTGAACAAAAAATTAATAATACAATCTAATTATAGGTTAAACATCAAAGAAATTATTGCATAAATTGTTATTTTCAATGTAACAGTGCTCGTGGCACTAGAGAATCGTCAGAAGTTATTTCGTTTTGCTTTCTCGCGTGGGTACGGCGCTAAATTAATCGCCTATGAAGAATATCCATGGTTCAGATAATTTCATACATATTTTGAATACGAAAGTACCTACTCGTAAACTCTTGCCTGGAAAATATGTCGTCAATTGCTCTTTCCTACGTTAAGTAGTTTGATTTCCAAAGTTTTTAAAGTCTCAAATAAGTAGTAGGTAATTACGTCATTACACGAATGAACTTTGAAAATCTTATAAAAATTATTTTTTTTAACAGTCACATAGGAGATTGCGTATTTGAAAACATTACAAACACCGGATAAGGTAAATTTTGTTAAATTTTAAGTAACGTATGGGATTTAACAAAAGGGGAGGGGGCACCAGGGGAACTGCAATGCACTTGAAAGCTAAAATTCCAGCTCCTTTCTGACGTGAAGGGTACGGATATCTTGATCTCATGACGGCATCAACAACCTTAATGGTACTACCTGACAATCCGTACTGCATCTTCATCTAAAGAAATAAGCGAATAATATTTTCAGAACTTAATAATTCAATAGGAGTATTAATTATATTTCTTAGACTCATGTTTATCACAATTCGATTCCCAGGTGTCGATCGCAGGCGTGCTCCTGTTGGCCTTCGGAACTGTGTCATGTCAAAACTGGGAGATTCACGGAGATCAACAAAGAGTGAATGGTCAGAACATCCAGAAACTCGGCGCTAGCGTAGCAGGTACCACCTACCTATTCATACAGGGTGTCCCACATCAGGTGGTCAGTACTTCAGGGGTCGATTTTAGAGCTAATTTCTGAGCGAAAGTTCCTCAGAGATTTTTTTTAACGCTTAGTGTGCGAGTAATTAATATTTAAGATTTTTGTGTGTTTTCGACCTTCTGTCACTAACACGATCATACCTCTCTCAATTTGAGGAGTAAATTCAAATTTGAGGATGCCGTTGAAAAGAGTATTAAATTTTCTATTGGATAGATGCCTGAACTTTCTTAAGGTTTGAGACATGAAAAAGCCCTCTGAAAAGCAAATTTTACCTAATTTGGGAAACCTTGAGTTTTTTCAATCTGGGAATCTCTCCAACCGCGTTATAACCCAGTTTTACACTTTTAACTCACAAATTGGAGTTCATTTAATATGATAAATATTATGTGTTTTTAGGGGTGAAACTTGTAAGCTAAATTGTAAAAATGTGTTATAACAGGTTCGGGGAGATATGCAAGTGTTACCGTTCGATTCAGCGTAAAAAAATATGTAGAAACCAATCCCCAACTCGTATTCTCATAGAAGGTCATTTCTCAAGAAAACACTCAATTTCAGTGAAAAACGAGGTTTTTCAACATTAAAACATAGTTTCCTCTCCTAATTAGCATAGTAAAAGTGAAATTGACTAAACTGTTAAAAAGGTGAGAATTTGGCGCAGTTATTACTGTCCCTGTATCTTGAAAAATATTTTTTCTCATAGTTCAATTCCCAATTGAATGAACTCAAGGTTTCCCAAATTAAGTAAAATTCGTTTTTCAGAGGGCTTTATCATGTCTCAAACCTTAATTCTTAAGAAAGCTAAGGCATCTAATCAATGGAAAATAATGTTCTTTTCAACAGTACCCTCAGATTTGAATTTACACAGCATATTAAGGGAGTTATAATCGTTTTAGTGACAGAAAATACGAAAAAATCTTAAATATTAAATTACTCGAAAACAAAGCGTTTAAAAAAATCTCTATGAAGAACTTTTGATCAGAAATGAGCTCTTAAATAAACCCCCCCCCCCCCCCCCCCACGAAGCCCCAACCACTTCATGTAGGACACCTTTAGAACATATAACCTAGCTGTAAACCTGCAAAATAGATGGCTTTGAAATTTTAAAAGTGGATTGGAAGGGTTGGAACCCCCTACGAATCCGTTTCATTCATCGAAGAACACAATCCTAGTGTTTTTACAAACAAATGTATGGACTTTTACCATACTTGCAGATGTTGCCAATTTTTTAACACAAATTCAATAAAATTGAATACATTTTAGAGAATTATGTTTAAAAAATAAAGCTATTGCAATGGCTCCCTCCAAAATAAAAATTTCCCAAAATTTTCTCTATGAAAAACTGTTTTGAGGCATTCTGAAACGATTGTCGTTCGCCAAAAAATCAAGTATTCCAAAACAAAATAGGAGCGGGTTGGACAGCTTTTTTTGAGCTCAGTAATTAAGTCAAATTTCAAAAACTGGGCTGCAGAAATCACTAAAAATAAAAATAAAAAACTGCTGAAAATTGTTATATTTATATTTTTGGTTTACTATTTGCAATAAGGAACCTTTTTAATCGAACAAGGAAAAAATTAATTTAGCAACATATTACTCATAAAATATATTTATCAACTGCAAACTGTAACTTCAAAAAATGTGTGCTGAAAATTTAGGAAACTTTAATTTAAATTAGAATAAATTTAAAATTTGTACTTCAATTGTGTTTTGCTTTAGAAGGCTGAAGAAATATGATAAAAACTATACAAATTTCAAAAAATTCCAAAATTTATTCATAAAGCTGGATATTTAGGAAAAGCATGTTGCCATTAATGTATCTAGTTAACAATTTCTTTGCCCACTAAGTGCTGGAAATTCCAAATAATTAAACATAAACATGAAACGAAAAATTGATCATGGAAAAATGGACTGGAACAGAAGAAAAATATGAAACAGTTATACTTTAAAATTTTTGGATCCATTGCACTAGCTCCATTTCCTATGAAAACAGGCTAACAGTACTACCTCTAGTTTTAGGTAGACTCAGAAGCAAAGGAAAACGACTGCATAATAATAATACAAAAACTCTATTTGTTCCAGGCCAACGAGATAAACTAGGTGTGGATGGCTTGAGGGCTGGTGACTACGAAAAAGGCAAGATCAACTACGAACGCCACCTTCTTACGGACGGCACCAGGTCGCTCACCGGTCACGCTGGAATGACAGCCGACAACATGGGAAACCGCGGAAAAAATTTCGGTCTGGGGTACCAAGATCCGGAAACCTCAGTGAACTGGGAATGTGGGACTTCACAGGACCAGTTCGAACAGACACCTACATAGCTGAAAGGAATTTCTTCAAGTCTCCCGACGGAAGGGGAACAATTGGTGGTTATGTCCAACACAGCAGGAACAACTTCGGTATGAGAGACACCCAAGGTGGTCTCAGGGCAGGATGGGCTTTCCGAAGATGAGTGATGAACAGTTCCCTCGCCGAAGAACCTGAAGGTTGGAGCGGCGAATATCACCATGGTGACCGAAGACATTTTTCGTGTCATTCAGCTGACATTGGTATTTTTTATAAATAGAAAACATGATCAACAAGACTAACCCTCTCCCAGTCGTAGTTAAATAGTGTAGCTTAAGTAGAATCAGCTAAATCGGGCCAATTCACCTGTCAAGTATTTTTTAGTAAGACCAAGTACACATATATATTCACTTCACGTCACATGAACTGAAAGAGATTTGTAATTGAATCAATTGCCTCGCATGTGGTCTGTGATGTTTCGTTCCTATCTGTAAATAAATATTTATATCACAAATAAATATTATTATTTTATAACTAAATTACTTACAATTATTTTTGTAATCCCATTCCCTATTTGACCAGTTTCCTATTCTATTCTTTTGAAGCGTAAGTACATTTAAATATCGATAACTGCTCTGCGATAGAGAAACACGCCATAAAAACAGCTCAGATATCTCCAAGCTATGCGTACTGAGTGTCTCACGTTATATAAACGGAAAACCACCCACGTATCCCGCAACTAATTTCTGATCGAAAGTTCCTAAAAACAGATTTTTTTTAACGCTGTGTTTCCGAGTTATTCAATTTCTAAGATTTTTTTTCGTGTTTTCGACCTTGTTACTAAAATGACCAAAACTAACTTAATTTTTGAAGTAGACAAAAAATTGAGAATACCTTTGGAAAGAGCATTAATTTCCTTTCGGATAGGCCACCTACGTGCTGGATTATGCAGGTAACATTGTCAGGGATCTACCCCAAAATGAAAATTTTGTCAAAAATGAAAAACTACCAATTTTTTCGTCCTCTAGGCGGCATGGATAATCCCACGGAATTCTCGCGCATGTCATTGGAAAAACTTCCTCAAACTGTCAGCTTTCGAAGGGACTAGTCAATTTTACTTTACTTTGCTAATTGAGGGAGAAAAGTATGATGAAAAAGTACTCAGTCATGCGGAATGACTAATAAAGCTAATTTGCAAAGATAAGTTACGGATATCTATAAATCACTCACTTAAATTCTGAGCAATGAGGCCAACCATGCCCTGAATAAAACTGAGAGATAGCTTTGTGACGACATCGCAAAGAAAATTTTAGAACTTGCAGCCCAACTCGAATATTTGGTCAATTATGGACATTTTTCACCTAGAATTCGATTTTTCTCACTTCTTTCTATGAATCTTAGAGATCTGGGAGGGGTCGCAATCGCTAAGAGCTGAAAAATACTTCGACTGTGACACCCCACATGCCCATTTGTCAAAAAGCAGATTGATTCAGCATTTTTCAGGCCATTCAATTGTATTTGAGCCTGAAAATCGGGAGCGATCGGGCTGGCTGATAAACACGACCAGTCTGCCAAGACGGATTTTTATATAATCACGAAATTAAAAAAAATAACAGAAAAATCGTCACAAAACTATTTTGATATATCGGCTTTTTTACATATTGTAATCTCTTAGCGAATTTTCGTAAAAAATGAAGCTATTGCAAAGCACAGAAAATTTCTTCATTGAAATCCGTTTTGAAGCATTCTGAAACGAACCCCAGAGTTTGACGCTTTTTCATATATATGTATATATATATATATATATATATATATATATACATATATATATATATATACATATATATATATATATGTGTGTGTCATTGGAGACGATATCTCTCCAAAGGATTGATTGAGATAAAAATTCCGTTCTTGCGCCAAAAAACCAAGCTTTCAAAACGAAAGAAATGGTTATTTTGCTAGCACTTTTTGAGCACATTAAATTGGTCAAATTTCGACAAATGTACTAAACAAATCACTAAAAATAGCTAAAAACGGCTATAAATCGTTAAATTTATATTTTTTGGTAGAATATGGCTCAAAAAATTGTTATTAACTATAATATAGAACGTTCGACATTTTATGTAAGGTTATTATATATTTGGATCACTTGCATAACATACAATATTACAATTTGTAGATAATAGTTCCCAAACAATTTTCAATAGGTTCCGTCACTTTGAGGACTCCATTGCTGATTCTATCGCACATAATAGGTCTATATTGGCCCGGTCCCTCAATTGTTGGAGTGAGACTCAGCTCAGTTCCCTTCCAGCTACACCATTAGTTGCCATTTATCAACCCTTCACTAACCCATAAGAGATTGAGTTCAGTTCCTTACTGCTGGAACACAGAAGCTCTAAGAAGATGCACACATGAATATTCTGTTTACCATAAATTGGAGGATCGTTTCGAGGAAGCTAGCTTGCCCTAGATCCGTTGCAGAGTTTCTGCACCATACGTTTCACCCTGATATATATAGATATTCAGAACAACCAGGGCAAGTAGTATTTAGCTAGTTAGAACATAGACAAAAAGTTTTTTTTCTGTTTTTAAAAATGTGTTTCAGTAATAATTAATTAATACATTTCGGTTAATTAATATTTCATTAATATTATGATGTTTTTTGGGTTCACTTGTTTAGGATTTAAGTACGCGTAGTTCGCATCTCCACAAACCAGAGAGCTAAAAAAGGAGTTCTAATTTGAGGGGTTTTAAAATTGTTTGGCATCAAGGTATGACTTCATTCAAATGAATAAAACGAATGTATCACAGATTCATACTGTCACATGCTTACAGATAAAGACTCATTCATTTTCTTGGCCACCTTAAGGGTTTAGTGATGGTAATGCAGAACAACTTCCCCGTAATTTAAACTTTTCACTATTATAATCTCTATCTCTACTATTTATAAGAATGAAACTCCGTCTGTTTGTCTGTCTGTCGTGTCTATGCACGGTCAAACGGCTGAGTGGGGGGAGTATACGAGTGGTTGGATCTTCTTGGGATTTTCCGAAAGGGGGAACGAGCGAATTTAAAATGGTCTAATCCCAGCCAAACCATGGGCAGTACGGCGGGAGGGGGGTCGAAGTAAGAATTAATGTGCGCTTTTTGGACTTCCCCGCTTCCCCTACCCCTCTAAACGGCCGTTGAAAATTCCGGAAAAATACCGGTTTCGTAGGTTTTCCTACGAGGAAGACGACGGCGCGATCGGATCGCGAAAAAAGTATCGGGAAATGCGTCAAAAAAATGCGAGAGTACGGACCGTGTTCTCTCGAAAAGTCCGACGAAAAACTACGTTTTTTCAAAATTAAATTATACCCCATAAGGTACGTTGTTCGGAACGGTTTTTGCGGGCGAAATACAGCTTTGGGTCCGCCGAATCTGAATCCGAAATCGGATATCGAAAAAAGTGACGGGAACTCGGTCAAATTGCGAGGGAAGCGTTTAATATGACATTTTTAATCGAGCCCGGACGCGAGAAGGCTCTACGAAGACGTCAAGGGGTTCGATGACACGGGTGTTTCACAGTGTTGCGAGGCGAGCAGGTACACATAGGTACCTTGCGAGCGAAGCGAGAGCCATTTCAACAGAATAAATACGGGTTTTCCCCTACACATATACAGGTATACCTTGCGAGCGAAGCGAGCAACATCCCCGAATAAACTTTTTTGTGGTTCCACGTAGTTTTATAAGATTTAATTTGTTTGTAAGAATTCCCAACTGAAAAAAACGTCTGCCAAGTTGGGTGGGTAGTATAACTTCCTCAAGCGAGCGAAGCGAGCAGCATCCCCTACAGAAGTTAAACCTACCCTTAGAGATCTACCGTTTGCGAGCGAAGCGAGCAACATCCCCTACACACGTTAAACCTACCCTTAGGGATCTACCGTTTGCGAGCAAGGCGAGCAACATGCCCTACATGCTACACTTTGCGAGCGAAGCGAGCAAAATTCCCTACATGGCACATTTTGCGAGCGAAGCGAGCAGTTCAATGGGGGGCTTGCCCCCCGGCTGGACGTGGAGGCGAGCGTAGCGAGCCGGAGCGGCTAGTTATTTATAAGAATGAAACTCCGTTTGTCTGTTTGTCTGTCGTGTCTATGCACGGCCAAACGGCTGAGTGGGCTGGATCTACGAGTGGGGGGATCTTCTTGGGATTTTCCGAAAGGTGGAACGAGCGAATTTAAAATTGTCTAATCCCAGCCGAACCATGGGCCGTAGGGCGGGAGTGGGGTCGAGGTAACGGTTAATGTGCGCTTTTTGGACTTCCCCGCTTCCCCTACCCCTCTAAACGGCCGTTGACAACTCCGGAAAAATACCGGTTTCGTAGGTTTTCGAACGAGGAAGACGACGGCGCGATCGGATCGCGAAAAAAGTATCGGAAAATGCGTCAAAAAAATGCGAGAGTACGGACCCGTTTTCTCGAAAAGTCCGCCGAAAAACTTGTTTTTTTCCGATTAAAATATACCCCATAAAGGTACGTTTTTCGGAACGGTTTTCGCTGGCGAAATACAGCTTTGGGTCCGCCGAATCTGAATCCGAAATCGGATATCGAAAAAAGTGACGGGCAGTCGGTCGAAATGCGAGCAGAAGCGAGGGAAGCGTTTAACATGAGAAATTAATATGTGCCGTGGACGCGAGAAGGCTCTACGAAGACGTCAAGGGGTTCGATGACGTGTTTGGGGTGCGAGCAGGTACACATAGGTACCCGCCGTCGTTTCACAACCTTGCGAGTTGAAGGGACTCGAAGTTCGCTCTAGGCCTCTTGCGAGCTATTCATAACGGTCACATAACAGTCGTAGGTAGTTTTAGCTATTCACATGTCGGAATATGCAGCAATACCTTGCGAGCGAAGCGAGCAACATCCCCAAATAAACTTTTTTGTGGTTCCACGTAGTTTTATATGATTTATTTTGTTTGTAAGAATTTCCAACAGAAAAAAACGTCTGCCAAGTTGGGTGGGCAGTATAACTTCCTCGAGCGAGCGAAAGCGAGCAACATCCCCTACATGCCATACTTTGCGAGCGAAGCGAGCAACATTTCCTTTATGCCATACTTTGCGAGCTAAGCGAGAGGAAGCTGTCAATAATATAAGTAAGTATAATCAATTTTACTTTTATTTTGTCAATTAGAAGAAAAAATTATTTTAATGTTGAAAAAAGTCGTTTTTTTTTTCATACAAATATAAGGTTTTCTTGAAAGACGGCTCTTCAACGAGTTCGGGGTCGGTGTCTACGTTATTTTCTATTGTTGTCTTCTTTTTTTTTCGAAACGTTTTGCTTCTCAAGCAGCATCTGTCAAAACGGGTTACGGGCTCTCTGGAATTGAATTCATTCATTGCATCATCATACATCTTTAACTCTCGATCAGTTAGAGAAATGAAGAATGACAAGATTTAGAAATCGACCAGTATCCAATTATCTGTTTCAACGTCAGATTGACGTTTTCTAGAATGCGTTGACATAAATTATATATTTGCGAAGAAGAGATTTTGCCTATGATTGCAACTCGAATGTTGGTACTCATAACAATATGTGGTGGCAGTCAAAATGGCAATGCCAATTTCATGGCACCATATTGCATGGCAATCCTTACTGAAAGTGTGCAGAGCCTGTGACTACTGATCAATGGATTCACCATTTCGCTGCCTCCAATTTGCTATTAAGTTTCTAACAAAAAATTCATTAGGTTGGGAAGCAACGATCCCCTTCAAAACTTAGATAGCCTCAGTGTATAGTATCGCAATTACTCATGTATTCAAAATTATTGTACTATAAAAAGTTTGCCAATGGCCCATATTCTCGTGACGCCTGGAGTAGGTTCGCGTTTCAGCCAAAGTCGGCCACGACTGCCCTACGTCAATGAATCGCTACTCAACCAACTTATTTCTCACAAGAAGTTTGCCGTCTCACGTCAACATAATTCGTGGTTATAAGGCCATTTTTCAACAGCTTTGTTTTGAAAAGGTATAATATTGTAGCAATACAAAGTTTCAATTTGACTAAATGTTATAATAATCGTGCCTGCCAGCGCAATAATTGATTGCAGATTGCTGTCAACGAGTTTTTATTTGGACTAGGAGCCTACTAACTATTGTAGTTAATCAGTGTCAGAAAACTGAAGAACTTCATTCGTTTAGGCTTTGAGAATAACTATTAACCTCAAAAATAGTAAAGAAAAGATGATTGAAAATTCCTCAGGTGTCTGTACTGCTGTGTAGGTACCTAACCATTGCTCAGATAGCTTCAAGTTCGTAGTACTATGCTTAACTGAGGAAACTTTACTTGTTATATTGAATGAATAAAAGGAGAGATTTGATAGTTTGTCAAAGTAAACAAGGCAGTTTGTTGCTACACCAAGAAACGAAACTACTTAGTACCTACGTACGTCCTACCATATTTGCTGTTGGTTTAAAGTGCCTAAACAAAGTAGGTGGGTGCTTTGCCGACGAATAGAACTGCTGATTAGCAAGTTTGTCAAATATCGAATCAGGGAATACGCAACATGAATTAAAAACCAGCTGCAAGGAAAAAACCTTGAAATGCATTCTTCTGAAGGTAAGATATCATAAAGACGGCGCTGGCAGTGCAGTTATTGCGCGAGTTTTGCAGTTACGCAAATTTTAGAGACAAAAAGGTTATTAGGTAGGTACCTACTTTCGTTTTTATCAATGAAGTACATAAACAAGTAATAAATATACGGAAAGTATGTAGAAAGTACCTTCCTTCTAGGTACTCACCTTTCCACATGTGATACTTATACTATTCCCGCCTGACAGAGCTCTCATAACACATCCTTTCACAAGACCACTTTCACAGTACTCTAAAGATTTTTAGTTTCAATTGATTCAAAGAACAGTTATAAAACTAGATAGGTAATCCACAACATCTTCGCGGGTGATGTCTGGATCATCTAGAACACTTGAATGTCATCAACTCCCCAACACACATTTCATATAGATCTCTACCCCACAGATTAAATCTTGCTTTCGTAGCGTTTGAGGTCATCAACTGATAATAACTTGATGTAATTTGCATACAATTTATCACCTTGCATATTACAAATAATGAAAATATTGACTAGGAACTAGGTCAGACTCTGATATGCAGTTGTCCAGCTGTGGCTACAAATGGCGAATTTTAGCGTAGTTTACTCGTCACCGTGACAACAAGGTGAAATAACTTCGACTTCGCCTTGTCTCGATGTAAGGATGCGCTAGTGTCCAAGTCACGAGAATATCACCCATACCTACGTTGAGTCGCTTTCCATGAGGTAATTTTGAAGTTCGTTAGCGTCCTGTGAAAATATTTCCATTCTTTCGAATCTGGTAATCCTTTGAATTTAAACAGGTCTCAGTATTTCAAAATCCATTTTTGGAAAGTTTTGCTGAATAAATTGAAATGCAATCTAAACCTGTACTCGAATGAAACTAAGGTACTAAGGCTTCTAATTTTGTCGAATCGAATAGTTCCTAACACTTCCAGATCATTCCGACTCCGTTATAACCGATTTTTACACAATAACTAACTACCTTTACGCCTAAAATGGCACATAGAAAACAAAGTAACTGAACATTCGTGGTTTAATGTGTAATACTTAGTTATAATAGAGTTTGGAAGACCTACCATTCGATTCAGCGAGAAAAAATACTTAGAAACCGATTCCAAACTCGTTGGTGCATGGAGAGTAATTTTTCAAGAAAACCCTCGATTTGTTTGAAAAAGTTTTTAATATTAAAACAAAATATCTCCCCTAATTGGCAAAGTAAAAGCTAAATTGGCAATAACTCATAAGAAATATATTTCATAGGTTGGGTTAAAAAATATAATATGTATTACAATTAATACTTGTTATAAATAGAGTCATAATGTAGTAATTATGTTAGGTTGAGTTATTAGCTGTAATTATGTAGATTCTTAACCTTGTTTCATAACCGTGTTGAATATACATTTTCAGTCAACCTTTTTTGACTTCTCGTTGAAAATCACCATCACCCTAATATCTTGAATATATCTGCTGATAGCCCTATAAATTCTAATAATCAGGATTGAAATTTCGAAATGATTATAGAGCTGAGAATATGCTAGTTTCATTACTAAAGTACGTAATGATTAACTAAGTATTTCCAAGCTGAAATATTAGAAAAGAACTGGTGTCTCGAGTGTGACGTCACAGTGCAGAATGGACTCGGATTGAGCAGCTGCGAAAGAATAAGAGAAGATGCCGTGAACGCAGGAGCATAAATACAACATAACTGATAGCATACCTAATACAGATCCAATGGCATAACAACATAAATATAAAGGATGGGTGACACGCGACTGGTAGGTACCGAGACGTCTCAAGTAGAAAACTGACCGAAATGAGCGATTAACTGAGGAATCTACACAGTTCATCGTAAGAAAGTATAAACTATTGCGCAGTCCAACGGCCAATATACTATACAAAACTGAACGAACTGAGCCAAAAACGAGTGGAAAACTGCAAAACCTGAAATGTACCGGCACACCTTCAGTTCAGATAACCGTGCAGTTCTTGCAGTTTTGACATGGATGTCTTTTGGCTGGGGGTCAAGGAATTTTTCGCGACACTTTTTTTTTCCCGACCGACACTTTTTTTCCCTACCGGCACATTTTCTATTGATTTTCACGTACAACCAAGGCGTTACTAGGGAAGAGTAACTCCCATAGTTTTCATAGTAGGAAAATCGTTCGCCACTTTTTGGAATGCTCTCATTTTACCACGACATTTCATGACCTCTAAGCCATTGTAGTGTCAAGGAATGCTGATTTATTACTCTTAGTTAAAAACTAATATTGTTTTGTAACCATAATGGAATAATCTTGTGAAAAGAAGGCACTACATGGTTGGTATACAATTGAGTAGTAGGTACCAACTGGTAAGCAGTAGGTACTAGACATATCCATGATCTTTTGTTTTTCCCATCAAGGGAGACATTTTTCTTTTGATTTTCACCTAAAACCAATGCGTTGCTAGGGAAGTGTAACACCCTTAGTTTTCATAGCAGGCGAATCGTTCGCCACTTTTCGGATTTTAATTCGCTCTAGTAGTCGTGCTGCATGACTAAGTACTTTTCCCCTCGTTTTTGGCTCAGTTCGCTCAGTTTTGTGTAGTACATTGGCCGTTGGACTGCGCAATAGTTTATACTTTCTTACGATAAACTGTGTAGATTCCTCAGCTAATCGCTCAGTTCGGTCAGTTTTCTATTCGAGACGTCTCGGCACCAGTCGCGTGTCACCCGTCCCTTGTATTTACGTTGTATTATGCTATTGGATCTGTATTATGCTATTACAGTGGAACCTGGATAATTCGAGCTTCTTTAATTCGAATATTTCTCTTGGCCCCTAGCATTTTTGTATTTAAACAATGCCAAAAAATCGTGGATAATTCGAACTTTATTTTGGATAATTCGAATTTTCGGCGTGCTAATTAAGGTGTAAATTTATCGGGAAATACGTTTTAGGAACGATATTCGGCAAAAGGCTTGCGTTAGACCAAATGCATATGCAAGTCAGTGATATCGTACAGTCTGATAACTGGAAGACGAGATCGCTGGATCATCAGCAGAAGAAGTACCAGTGCCGAGTGCAGCTGACGCCATGAATCACGTACAGGAACTTAGACATTTTTTGAAAGCCGAATTAATGTAAGTGGTTCATACTTCAACTCTTCGAATGCGTTGGAATCTTTTATAATGGCCGAGAGACTTAATTCAAGGAAACAGGCTAAAATATCATCCTTTTTTTTAAACAATGGTTACAGTTAAATGCGGTACCATTCCAGGTGTCTTTATATTTATTGTTCAATATTCTGGAGGTCAATGCAGTATTCAATGTTATTGTAAGTACTTTACTTCGTACTGTAGTTTGTTGAAATACAATTTATTATAATTTATTAAAAACTTCTTTAATTCGAATTTTTGGTTAATTCGAAGTTTTTGACTGGTCCCTTGAGGTTCGAATTGTCCAAGTTGATAGTTAATAGACAATATCCCGTTATATAGACAAAAACAATCCCGAAGAGTTCACGTTCAAACCCAGAACGGAGAGCGGAGACCCAATGTACCAAAGAGAAAAAACTGAGCGAACTGTGCCAAGAACGAGGGGAAAACTGCAAAAACTGACAGGTGCCGCCACACCTTCAGTTCAGATAACCGTACAGTTTTTTGCTAAATTTTGTCCTCATGAAAACTGCGCAATTAAACTGATTTTGTAGGACCCTTTAGGTAGGTATCTTAGGCGGCTTTCACACTGCCCGCGATTTGAGCGAAGCGAAGCGATGCGATTACGCGCGAAAAAGACAAAACGCCGCGCGAGTAAGGTTTTTAAATGGGAGGAGGCGACGGGTGTTCACACTGCGAGCGGTAAAGGGCGGTTGCGAGCGATTTCGTGCGAGTGGCCTCTCGCAATCGCAAGGAACGTTGCGATTGAAGCGAGCGATTCGTGCGAGTTAATAGATTTCGCGCTCTCCAGTTTGTTGTGCATTGTAAATTATCATCTTCGGGAACATCTTTCCGGGACACCAAATACTCGACTGGTCTACTCGCTCGCCTGTAATCGCTAGCAGTGTGAACACATCATCGCATCGCATCGCTTGGAAGTTCGCGCCTCCATTCGCTTCGCTTCGCATCGCATCGCATCGCGGGCAGTGTGAAATCAGCCTAATGTGTCTGCATTGGCGTAGACGCCTACTGAAGAGAAAATAATAAAATAGAATAACACCTAAACTTTCCTTACACTAGTTTGCTATCTAGCGGTCATTGATTAAACCTAGTTCCTCTTAAAAATCATAGGTCGCTGCTCCACTATATCTCGTTGTGAGAGAACGGAAGATCGATCGGTTTTCCAGATAATTTCATTCGACTTGTTCGGAAAATATATGTAAATGGCAACCAAAAAAAATATAATGTTACCTTGACAGTTTTCGAGATCTCGATTTTTCAATATTTCAGCCCAATATTTCTACTCTTTAGGGTTGATCAGAATTGATGTCGCTGTTTCTGGCACATCCCCGGCAGATGGATGATTTTCCAGTAGTTTTGGAGAAAAGCTCAAAACGGCTATATATATACCTCTATTCATAAACGTGGTAAAAAATGGCAAGAACGGCTGAATTCGGATTTTTTTTTTTTTTTTTTTTTTCTCTCCTTTTTAGAATTTAAGGTGCATCTCAACTGGAAGGATCATGAGCGGCAATGAACAAGGTGTACAAGGGACACTGCAATGGACACGATTCTAAGGGGAGCCATGTTGTCTGTTCGTCAATAAATAGATTGCCATCTTGGACTCCACTGGCCCGATGTATGATTTTTCAGTAGTTTAGTAAAAAAGCTCTAGACGGCATACAGACAGATTTTTTTTTTTTTTTTTTAAACACAGAATGTGTTTTTGCGATGACCTACCGAAAAAAAATCGTCACAAAAAACCGACAGAAAAAACCGTTATGCGCCTTTTATAATGATTTTCACGTACAACCAAGCCGTTGGTAGGGAAATGGAACTTCCGCAATTTTAATCGCACAGAAATCGTTCACCATTCGTTGGAAAGCTCCTGATTTATCCAACCATATTATGTTAACTACTGCGAAGTGCGTGGCCATCAACCTGAGTTATGAGCATGGTTATTTGAATCAATTGTTTACACACAGATGATCATTCTCAATAATTGATATTGTCAACATGATTGCAACCGCTTGTAAATTTTCTTATGATTTTCACGTACAACCGAGCCGTTGGTAGGGAAATGGAACTTCCGCAATTTTAATCGCACAGAAATCATTCACCATTCGTTGGAAAGCTCTCAATTTATATAGTATTTTTCTTGTAGTTACATATTTATTTATATAATATTTATAGGGTTTTAGACCAAATTAAATGTCTAACAATTATTTATTTTATTATTGCCAAATATTGTTATTATTCACGTGCAACCAAGCCGTTGGTAAGGAAATAGAATCGTCGCGAAAACACATTCTGTGTTCCTATGATTTCATACAGAGTATGGAAAAAGAAATAAACCGGGGGGTGCAGGGGGGCGGAGCCCCCCGCCGAGGCGCAAAGCGCCGAGTTTTTTTTTTTTTTTTTTTTTTTTAATATACTCGTATATCTATACAATATTCACCTTGAAATGTAAACCAACAAATTTTGAGGTGAGGTTTTTTTTTCGAGTACAAAGGTTAAAAATTGTTGAAAATAATGAACCAACATTATTGAAAATAATAAAACAAAATTGCAAAATTGTCAACTCTATAAACGTGCCAAGACAGCCTTCGAAACCATCTCGGTTCTTCACACAGATTGTTAATTGCACGTAATCGGGGGTTTCTTCCAGCGTCCAACCGCTCCTGAGATAAAAGA
Source organism: Adelphocoris suturalis (assembly GCA_030762985.1). Lineage (NCBI taxonomy): Eukaryota > Metazoa > Arthropoda > Insecta > Hemiptera > Miridae > Adelphocoris > Adelphocoris suturalis. The sequence goes on along the minus strand of CM061040.1, from coordinate 170,438,271 downwards.
CTTGGGAAATACGAGCCTCCGCAGACCTGACCTCACTAACCCCTGTGGATCACATCTGCAATGAGAGTTTGATATAAAACCCGCCGCCTCGCTCTGGACGACATTCACACTTCTGTCACTCATCTCCCCACGATGACCTCACACTCAACTACCTACGTAAGTAAACTAGTACCCCATTTCTACCTTTAAAAAGTTGAAATTCGATTAAATATATTTAATTTATAATCATCAAAATTTATTCTATCGCAATCCATATTTTCCCTGATTTTACCAACAATTATAAAAAATCAAAATTTTTAAAGAGTTAATAAAACAATCAATATTCTCTTTTAAGAAAAATCCTTTACAGGTGAACTTGAGGACCTCTTTTCATTGGTCGGTCAAAACAACTGAAATTACCTACGTTTCAAACATCTAACAATTATAATGTAAACACGAAAAAAAAAATCTTACTTTCGTCTATATAACTTCTAATTGGTGGTCCTCTCTAATTTGTGGAGCTCCATAATGAAAATACCTATTTATAGTAATGGGAGATACCTACTTTGAGTTCGAACCTTTTTTATTTCATTTACAACTTTTCAGCATTTTAGTGCTATATCCAGGTTTGTAAAATATGGTTATATTTGCATTTATTACTACTGTCTGCGATACCCGAGTCGTGTTTGTCTTGAGTAGTCTTTGATCGTGAGAACGAGAATTCCTCAATAATCGATTCCTAAGAATTCCAGAACAATGAAAGTAAAACTACATAGAGAACTTGAACAAAAAATTAATGATAAAATTTAATTATAAGTTACACTTCAAATAACTTATTGCATAAATTATTATTTTCAATGTAACAGTACTCGTGGCACTAGAGAATCGTCATAAGTTATTTCGTTTGCTTTCACACGTAGGTGCGGCGCTAAATCAGTCGCCTATGAGGAATATCCATGGTTCAGATAATTTCATATTTTGAATACGAAAGTACTCGTAAACTCTTACCTGGAAAATATGTCGTCAACCGCTCTTTCCTACGTTAAGTAGTTTAATTTCCATAGTTTTTAGAGTCTCAAATAAGTAGTAGGTAATTACGTCATTACACGAATGAACTTTGAAAATCTTATAAAAATTATTTTTTTAAACCAGTCACGTAGGAGATTGCGATTGTCACCCAAGTATTAATGTTATCAGATTATCGGTTGACTTGCATTTGAAAACATTACGAACACCGGGTAAGGTGAATTTGTTAAATTTTAAGTAACGAGATTTTTAACAGAAGGGGGAGGGGGGGGGGGGTCCACTAGGGGCTGCGTGGGGTTCCACGTTCAACGACGTTTTACTTTTCATTATTTATTGAACTGCAATGCACTTGAAAGCTAAAATTCCAGCTCCTTTCTGACGAGAAGGGTACGGATATTTTGGTCTCATGACGGCATCAACAACCTTAATGGTACTACTACCTATAGCTACTTAATAAGGCATTTTCATCTTGAACAATATGCGAATAATATTTTCAGAACTTGATAATTCAATAGGAGTATTAATTATATTTCTTAGACTCATGATTATCACAATTCGATTCCCAGGTGTCGATCGCAGGCGTGCTCCTGTTGGCCTTCGGAACTGTGTCATGTCAAAAATGGGAGATTCACGGAGATCAACAAAGACAGAATGGTCAGAACGTCCAGAAACTCGGCGCAAGCGTAGCAGGTACCACCTACCTATTCATACAGGGTGTCCCACATCAGGTGGTCAGTACTTCAGGGGTCGATTTTAGAGCTAATTTCTGATCGAAAGTTCCTCAGAGATTTTTTTAACGCTTAGTTTTCGAGTAATTAATATTCAAGATTTTTTAGTGTTTTCGACACTAAAACGATCATAACTCTCTTCATTTGAGGTGTAAATTCAAAATTGAGGATGCCGTTGAAAAAAGTATTAAATTTTCTATTTGATAGATGCCTTAACTTTCTTAGGTTTGAGACATGAAAAAGCCATCTGAAAAGCAAATTTTACCTAATTTGGGAAACCTTGAGTTTTTTTCAATCTGGGAATCTCTCCAACCGCGTTATAACCTAGTTTTACACTTTTAATAACGGGTTTGGAGAGATATGCAAGCGTTGCGATTCGATTCAGCGTTAAAAAAATGTATATAAACCAATCCCCAACTCGTATTCTCATAGAAGGTCATTTTTCAAGAGAACCCTCAATTTCAGTTAAAAACAAAGTCTTTCAACATTAAAACATAGTTTCCTCTCCTAATTAGCAAAGTAAAAGTAAAATTGACTAAACTGTTGAAAAGGTGAGAATTTGGCGCAGTTGTAACTGTTCCTGTGTCTTGAAAAGATATTGGTTCTCATAGTTCAATCCCCAATTGAATGAACTCAAGGTTTCCCAAATTAAGTAAAATTTGCTTTTCAGAGGGCTTTATCATGTCTCAAACCTTAAGAAATCTCAGGCATCTATCCAATGAAAAATTTAATGCTCTTTTCAACAGTACCCTCAGATTTGAATTTACACAGCATATTAAGAGAGTTATAATCGTTTTAGTTCTTAAATATTAAATTACTCGAAAACAAAGCGTTTAAAAAAATCTCTATGAGGAACTTTCGATCAGAAATAAGCTCTAAAATACCTCCACCCCGATGTACTGACTACCTTATGCGGGACACCCTGTATAACTTAGCTGTAAACCTGCAAAATAGTGGACTTTATTTTGGTGAGAACACATTCCACTAGTAACCTGTAACAAAAGCCAACGAAAAATTGCAATCAATTTCAACCCATTTGCGGTATTTGAAGCCTTTTAAAGTATAAGAAAAAACAGCAAATTAAGAACCTATAAATTTTTTTTACCAGACGTTCTCTTTGAAAACTGATTTTCATATCGGAAGTTTCTGAAATTCAAGATCACAACAAGCAATCATATTTCAAGATTTTTTTTTTTTTTTTTTTTCGGCGCTTTTAAACAGTTTTTTTGCATTTTATCATTTACGAAAATAAGCTAAAAATGCGAAAGGGAATATCGATTTCGGCGAGAACCTTTTTTTCGTCATCCTAAACTGAAAATGTTCCAGCCTTGCAGTATGATCGTATTAACGAATTTTCCAGTTTTTTTTTTTTTTTATTATTATTATTATTATTATTTTATTTCATTTATTTATTTTATTTTATTTATTTTTTCTTAAGCCCCGTATGCACAGAATTACAGAATTGTTATAAATTTATCTGATTTCAGCTAACGTTTTTTAGAGATAATATTTTTAAAAAAAGAGTTACATATTTAGATGGCTTTGAAATTTTAAAAGTGGATTGTAAGGGTTGGAACCCCCTACGTCCGTTTCATTCATCGAAGAGCACAATCCTAGTTTTTTTTACAAACAAATGTATGGACTTTTACCATACTTGCAGATGTTGCTAATTTTTTAACACGAATTCAATAAAATTGAATATATTTTAGAGAATTATGTTTACAAAATAAAGCTATTGCAATGGCTCCTACCAAAATAAAAATTTCCCGGAATTTTCTCTATGAAAAACTGTTTTGAGGCATTCTGAAACGATTGTCGTTAGCCAAAAAATCAAGCATTCCATAAAAAAATTGGAGCGGGTTGGACAGCTGATTTGAGCTCAGTAATTAAGTCAAATTTCAAAAACTGGGCTGCAGAAATCACTAAAAATAAAAATTAAAAAACTGCTGAAAATTGTTATACTTATATTGTTGGTTTACTATTTGCAATAATGAACCTTTTTAATCGAACAAGAAAAAAATTAATTTAGCAATATATTACTCAGAAAATATATATCAACTGCAAACTGGAACTTCAAAAAATGTGTGCTGAAAATTTAGGTAACTTTAATTTAATTTAGAATAAATTTAAAATTTGTACTTCAATTGTGTTTTGTTTTAGAAGGCTGAAGAAATACGATAAAAACTATTCACATTTCAAAAAATTCCAAAATTTATTCATAAAGCTGGATATTTAGGAAAAGCATTTTTGCCATAAAATGTATCTAGTTAACAATTTCTTTGCCCACTAAGTGCCCGAAATTCCAAATAATTCAACATAAACATGACACGAAAAATTGGTCATGGAAAAATGGACTGGAACAGAAGAAAAATATGAAACAGTTATACTTTAAAATTTTTGGATCCATTGCACTAGCTCCATTTCCAATGAAAACAGGCTAACAGTACTACCTTTAGTTTTAGAAAGACTCGGAAGCAAAGGAAAATGACTGCTTAATAATAATTAAAAAAAAACTCTATTTGTTCCAGGCCAACGAGATAAACTAGGTGTGGATGGCTTGAGGGCTGGTGACTACGAAAAAGGCAAGATCAACTACGAACGCCACCTTCTTACGGACGGCACCAGGTCACTCACAGGTCACGCTGGAATGTCAGCCGACAACATGGGAAACCGCGGAAAAAATTTCGGTCTGGGGTACCAAGATCCGAAAACCTCAGTGAACTGGGACCGCGCGTTCACAGGACCTGTTCGAACAGACACCTACACAGCTGAAAGGAATTTCTTCAAGTCTCCCGACGGAAGGGGAACGATTGGCGGTTATGTCCAACACAGCAGGAACAACTTCGGTATGAGAGACACCCAAGGTGGTCTCAGGGCAGGATGGGCCTTCCGAAGATGAGTGATGAACAGTTCCCTCGCCGAAGAACCTGAAGGTTGGAGTGGCTAATATCACCATGGTGATGTAAACCAAAGACATTTTTCGTTTCATCCAGCTGACATTGGTATTTTTTGTAATAGAAAACATGATCAACAAGAATAATCCTCCCCCAGTAGAAGTGAAATAGTGTAGCTTAAGTGGAATCAGCTGAAATGGGCAAATACGCGTGTAAAGTATTTTTTCATAAGATCAAGTACACATATATATTCACTTCACGTTGTACGAACTGAAAGAGATTTGTGATTGTATGAATTGCTTTGAATATTGTCTGTAATGTTCTGTTCCTATCTGTAAATAATTATTTATATCACAAATAAATATTATTATATTAAAACTAGATTACTTACAATTATTTTTGTAATCCCAATCCATATTTTACCAATTTTCTATTCTATTTTTTTGAAGCGCAGGTACATTTAAATATATTTAACTGCTGTTTTCGAGTTTTCAATTTTTTAAGATTTTGCTTTTAAGTCTACCTAAAATTAGCGGAAGAATTGTTTTCACTTTCGGGAGAAAAAAACGACATTAGAGATCTCCAAGCACACTTGAATGAATATTCTGATCTCATACAGCAAAACACAAATACGATTAACAGCGTAAGAGGTGACTTGTTTACGTTAAACAATTCATTCGTGCAGTTGTCCCAAAGGAATAATGTTTTGGAACGACGAGTTAAAGAAATGGAGATAAGCTTATCGGCAATGGAACGAAACGCGCTGGATAAATTTATTGAGATAACTGGAGACCCCGATGCGCCCAACGAAGATGTGTTTGGGATAGTCAAGGACATTGGCAATGTTGTTGGTTTCACCGTTGATCCTGTGACGATCGACAACTGTTTCAGAAGGAAATCACCGAGCTCCTCACCTCTCCCGGGTACCGTATCTGTGGCATTTATCAGACGGACTGATAAGGATAACTTCATGAAGGCTGTTAGTAAACAGAAGGAGCTGTCAACCCGTCATTTAGGTGATTTGATTGGGGAGAGCCGCAGGATATATGTTAACCAAAGCCTTAAGAAACACAATCGCCTTCTGCTACAAAAAAGCCAAACACTCAAAAGGGAAATATTATTTTCCCTTTAATTTAACAAAATTATAAATTTGTTTGGGTTCGTAATGGAAAGGTAACGGTCAGGAATGATGAGCAGTCGCAAGCTGTGGAGATTCAGACACACGAGGATTTAGAGCTCCTTCGTTCAAAAAATGTGTTTTATGCTCGAAAACTCGGCCGCCTCGCAAAGGGCTCCTCCCCTTGACCCCGCCAGGGGGGCTTTGCCTCCCTGGACCCCCCGGATATTATTACTTTGAGCCTGACTGCTAAAATGTAAAAAACATGGAATCATGTTTTAGCTCCTCGCTCTCACTTTATTATAGAAATGATCACGACGATTGAGCTCTTG